>JAAKBH010000234.1:0-71480 GCA_019776075.1 Amaranthus palmeri | reverse complement strand
TCCCATTAGTTGTCTAGTGATGGCCACGGTCCGGGTTGGCCCGGAACCGAACCGGTCCCGAACCGCCGAAAACCGGAACCGGAACGTTCGCGACAGGTTCCGAACCGGAACCGAACCGCGAAACCGTGGACCCGCCGGAAAAAAGTTGCCGGAACCGTGGAACCGCCGGAAAAATTCGAAAAAAACCGGACCAAAGAACCGCGGACCGGTTGGACCGGCCCAACGGTCCAATGGAACCGCAGAACCGGACCGGAACGGGTGAACCGGCCCAACGGTTCCATGGAACCGGAACCGGACCCGGAACCGCACGGTTCCAACGGCCCAACGGTTCTTTGGAACCGGTCAAACTAGCCGTTACCTTGGTCAAACTAGCCGTTTTTTCCTCTTCTATAAATACCCATCACTTTCAACCATTCCAATTCACAACTCATATCTTCTCCTTCTCTCTCTACTTACTCTCTCTACTTAATTACTTAATTACGCAATTATTCTCTTAATTACATAATTAGTTTACTAATTATTTCTTAATTATTTCTTAATTATTTCTTAATTATTTCTTAATTAGTCATCTAATTAATTCTTAATTAGTTCTTAATTATTTCTTAAATATTATATAATAATTTCTTCATTCTTGAAAAAAGCCACAAAAAAAGTCACTAAAGTGGCAAAATCTTTGGGGGGTTCTTCTTCAAGCTCCAAAAGAAAGGCACTTTCAACTCCATCAATATCAACAACACCTTCGGTTAGTAATTACGAACCGACTTATCCAGAAGGGTACGAGCCTAGTTACGACCGAGAATTACACGAGTACGCGGAATATGTTGAAAGAGAAATTGAAGATGAAGAAGAAACACCACAAGAAGAAGAAACACCACAAAATACACAAGAGGAAGATGATCCATCGACCCCTATCGGGATACTTAGATCTCGACAATCATCAACGAGATCACTTGAAGAAGCACAACAACAACAAAGACAAGCTCGTGGTAAACGAGTCAATTTTCAAAGTATCGGTTAGTTTTCTAATTTTAATCTTCAAATTGATTGAATTTTAAATTCTTATTTATTTTAATAATGTTTTTATATTTATATTTAGATGAAAATGAACCTGTAAGACAACCTTTTCCGGCAATGCCACCTCCTAGTGGTAGAGCTGTTTCACATGTTAGGTCGTACTTTACAAAAGAACCAACTGACAACCCGGACGTGTTCTTATGTACTTGTCAAATATGTGAAAGCCAAGGAGTAAAGCCCTCAGTTTCTTATAATTTCACCAAAGGTAAATACTTTTTAAGTTTTAACTTTTTATAAATGATATTAAATATTAGAATGTATTAAATATTCATTTATTGTGTTTTGTGAATATGTATTAGGTGGTGGTACGGGATCTTTCAACAAGCATTTGGCCAAAAAACATGGAATCACAAAAGAAACACATACAAGCGGCAGCGGGACAACAAGCGGAAGCGGACAACCACAATGGGCAGCGGACTTTCCCGGCGGACCCGGAGGTATGCCTTTTAAATATGATCGTAATGAAATGATCAATGAGTTTTCTAAATATGTTATTGGTGATGAATTGCCCTTTATACACGGTGAATGTCAAAGATATGAATATTTCAATAGGAAATGTTTACAACCGCAATTTAGAGCAATCCCTAGGAATACTCTTAAAAGAAGAACCATTAAATTATATGAATCAAAAAGATATGAGTTAACACAAATGTTTAAAACATTTAACGGGAGAGTTAGCTTAACGACCGATATTTGGTCAGCTCCCCCACATTTAGAACCATATATGTGTGTAACAGCACATTGGATAGACCGTAATTGGTCTATTCAAAAAAGAATAATCGCATTCGAGTTAATGCCCGAAAGACATACGGGCGAAAACATTAAATATAGATTAGTTGAAATTTGTAGAGAATGGAACTTATTGGATAAAATATTTAGTTGTTCTACTGATAATGCTTCCGCAAATATAAAATGCATGGAACTTTTATATAATGAACCCGCTTTTACTAGTATATTAGGAGGTAGTTTATTACATGTACGTTGTTGTGCTCACATAGTAAATTTATCTTGTCAAGCATGTATCAAAAGTTTAAGTGATTTATTAGGTCCCATTAGAGACATAGTCAAATGGCTTAGATTAGGACACATTAAACGAAGATATAAACAATTATGTGCCCAATATAATCGTAAAAAAGTATATTGGGCTTTAGACACTCCTACACGATGGGGTTCGACCCACGATTTATTAAAAAAGGCGCTTTTATATCGCCCCATCATAACACATCTATATAGTGAGTTTACGGATAGTACTATAAGTGATGATACCTGGGACTTGGCTATAGGAGTAGAAAAATTACTACAAGCGTATGTTCACGCAACTAAGATATTTTCTTATGTATATGAACCAAACGTTCACTTAGTAATAAGTGAATGTGTTACTGTTTTTTATCATTTGCATTCATGTTCTTACGAAGATACTAACGTTGTTTTGAAGCCGATTATTGCAGAAATGATGGATAAGTGGAGAACTTATTTTACCGATTTCCCTTATATTTATGGCATAGCCACACTTTTAGATCCGTGTTTAAAGACGGAAGTCCTAACTAAAGTAATAGGATTTTATTATCAAGCACTAAATCGCCCGCCTACTGATGTACATAATTATGTAGGCAATTGTAAAAAACTGTTATCAGACCTTTATGACCATTATGCTACTATATATAACCCGAGCCGCGATACGTCTAGGCGTGCTAGCGTCTCGGCACGTCCCGATAATTATTATAATTCCGTAATCGCTAATATAATGAGTCGCGATGATACTTTTCTAGGATCATCTTCCTCCACCTCCGCTACATATATAGAATTAGATAGCTATCTTAAACATCATTTTGAAATCGACCTAAGTACTTATAATATTTTAGAATGGTGGAGAGAAAAAGCGGCAAAATACCCTATATTATCGCGAATTGCAAAGGATATCCTTGCAATTCCTGCTTCTACTGTTGCGTCCGAGTCGGCTTTTAGTGCAGGTAAAAGAGTTTTGGATGAAAAGAGATGTCGTCCTGCACCACATAGCATTCAAATATGTGTTTGCAAAAAAGATTGGGATCAGGCGGAGGTCCGAATGCAAGGAGAAATGAACGATGATGATCAAGACGAAGATGATCCATGGATGCTGATGGATACGTCTGCATCGTCGGGAGGAGAGTCGGCGGGAGCATCCAACCAACCAGATGACGATGACGAGTAGGATCGCGACAACGGAATATCGGACCACGGCAATACGGCATTCAACCACTACTAATAAAAGGTATGTCAAAGAACTACGTGGACTTTGATTCCTTCGGGATACGTAGGCAGCTTAGTATTCCTTCGTGATACTAGGTTCAAGTCCATTCTCTCCCCCTTTTTTTTATGATATTTATCGTTGATTCGTTTCTTATTAATTTATTTTTTTCGTTCTTTTTAGTAAATATTTTAATAACGATGACAACCAATGCATTTCGCTAATAATCAAGTAATCGACGAAGGTACGTCCGCATTATTATAGTATTTTTTTATTAAAATAAAGGAAAAATAAAAATGGAACCGATGGTCCGACCCACC
Organism: Amaranthus palmeri; assembly: GCA_019776075.1. Classification (NCBI taxonomy): domain Eukaryota; kingdom Viridiplantae; phylum Streptophyta; class Magnoliopsida; order Caryophyllales; family Amaranthaceae; genus Amaranthus; species Amaranthus palmeri. Next base: position 67,859 of record JAAKBH010000234.1, on the reverse strand, counting down.
CGGCCCGGAAATTGGGACCGCCGGAACCGTCTCATGAACCGCCAAGGAACCGGTTGGAACCGGCCGGAACCGGAACCGGAACCGGAAAAGTCTGGGTCAGGTTCCAAATGGAACCGGAACCGGGTGGAACCGGAACCGGTTGGAACCGGAACGGAACCGGCCCAACCCGGATCGCGGCCATCACTAGTTTTGTCCACTATTCCATTTTGGGTAATCCCTCTTTAATTGTCCACTTTTCTTTTTTGGCAAAACTTTTTACCTAAATACCTCCAACTACCACAACTTATATTATTTAATAATACCCCACCTACCACCTTTTCAATTATTATATTCACTTAAAATACCTCACTACCACCTTTTCAATTATTATATTCACTTAAAATACCCCACCACCACTTTTTTCAATTATTATAATCACTAAAAATACTCCACTACTATTTTTCCTTATTTTGCGTGCCCACTACAAAGTGGACAAAACTAATGGGACGGAGGGAGTATTAATTTTACGTTGTATTTGTGCATTTATATGTATACATCATTTTTCTAAAAAAAATAATATTGATTAATTTAAGATGGATTTGAGAGGATAAAAAAATTCATATAAGCATATTTCAAAATATAGGAAAAATTGTCAGAAACTAGTTATAAGAATAGGATTTTGTTCTTAATAATTTTTTCGTTTCAAAAAGTACCTAGAAAAGTTATTTCTTTGTTGACCAATTATTGAAAGACACACGAAACTCTGCTAAGTGTAGCATGTACAAATCATGTGCAATTTATCTAAGAAATGATTTGTAATTTTATAACTGGTCATTTTTAATAATGAAATAACTTTTTTCCAGGTAGTTTTTGACGAAAAAATTCCTAGGTAGTTTTTGACAAACACACTATCTTCGCAGATAATTCTTACTCCCTCCTATTCTGCCCAAATGCCTCATTAATTTTGGGCACTATTCACTTATCACTCTTAATGTGTATTTACTCTTAATCTATAAGTTAAAACATAGTCATGTGGGATCTTATTTGATTGTCTCAATACAAGAATTATTAATATCAAAATTTTATAAATTTTAGTTAAGCATAATTTGAGATATTAAGGGTTAAAATGTTGTCTCGCTAAGTAAGAAAAACTAAATGGGACAATTAAGCTGAATAGGAGGTAGTATTATTTTTTCCTATGGCATATTATACAACAAATTTAAATAAGAGGCACAATATAGGTTACATTATGTATATGTTAATTGCACAAGGATATTGCCTGGAGTTTAGTAATAGCGAAGGATTTAAGTGAACTACATCCACACTTTTGCTATGATTTTGAGAACTTTAGGTGACTTGAACGTTCAAAAACTTCTATTTTTTTTCTTTTATTTTTCTCATACATTTGATTACTACACCAAGCTTTAATTTGCAATATTAGAATATATAACATTCCAGACCCGGATTAATTTTCTATTTGTGGGATACAATGAGTATGATGATGATGAGAATAAACATGTTCATCATAAAAAAATGCAGGTTCTCCTTTGTGAATATATTCTATGTTGGCTTTTTTCCTTCTTGCTCAAAATTTTTTTTTATCAAAAGTTACTTAAAAAGAGATATTTCTTTAGAAAAGACTACTAGTTAATTTATATATATTTTTTTTCTTTTACATACTTGTATATTTCTTTTCAGATTAGTTTTTTAATCACTTGCTATTTTTTACTTTCAATTTAAGTTTGACTAGTACCATAATTTCTTGATATAAGTTTTTGGGATCCATAATTTTTTTGTTTATTTAGAACTATTAATATCATTATTTTTATTTATTTATATAGGTGTTTTAAAAAATATCATTATATAAAATATCATTGATTTTTTGAACAATTGTAGGATTCTACGCTATATTCGAGCAACTTTTTTCTTTTTTCTAATTTTTCGGTAATTCAGGACTATTTGTTATGTATGAACTATTGATTTTAAGTTTCTAGATAGAAAATTTATCAGTAGAATATATAATAGTTTTTTATATTAAAGGGAAAATTGTTCATTATATATAGGTGACTATTGTTTATTGTATATTTTTTTATATATTTTTTTATAGAAAATATAATAGTTTACTTATACAAGATTATCCTATATTAAAAAGTAATATCTTGTCAATCATCAGTAAAAAAATGGACATAAAAGTATGTTTATATTGTTACAGGGCAGCGGGCAAATCAATGTTTGCTCAGGGCTAATAAAATGTCTGAGACGATCCTATTCAATATGTGACAGGGTGAAAATGCATATTATGGAGTATGGTACGTGTTAGGGGTGTTCACTACCGGGTACCCGGCTAAACGGGTACCCGGAAAGCCGGGTACCCGGTTAGCCGGGTACCTATTTTTGCGGCCCGTGTCTCGGCCCATTTAATGCGGGTACCCGGTTAGCGGGTACCCGAATAAAACGGGTCGGGACACCGGGTACCCGGTTATTATTTTTGATGATTTTTCATATTTAATTATTATTTTTAAGTATCTTCATTGTCTAGTTGAACATATAAAAAGATAATCTGCATCATCGAATCAATAAAGATAATCAGAGCCATAAAATATCCTAATGGGGATCTCTTGAATAGCAATTCCAAATGATACTAGTGCATAAACCAGCAACAAAAAATCCCTCATCAAACCTCAACCTAGTGGAAATTCAATTCTTAAATGTTATTGTAACCTATTTTGAAAATTAGTAGGATGCCTAAATCACCCACTTTCTGTGACTTCCATCTGTTCAAGCCAAAATCACAAACGAGCTCCCGTAACAGTTGAACTTCAAGAGCAATCTATCCTTCTCGCAGCACTCAATTAAATGGAGAATCAAAATAAAGCATATGACATGCTCCAAAACTTGTAATATAAATAATTGGAAACATGATCTACATAGCCTCCAACCCATTCTCAACCAAGAGGAGTGTTTAAAAATGAGTATATATATTAAAAAAAATGAGTATATATATTTAAAAAAAAGTTAACGGGTATTTAGCGGGTACCCGGATCATTTAAATACCGGCCCGTGACCCGACCCGGTTAAGACGGGTCGGGTACCCGACCCGCAACTTTCAAATTTTTTTGATTTTTGACCCGCCATTTAAGAGCCGGGTCGGCGGGTCAGCGGGTCGGGTCGGGCGGGTCGGGTAATTTTGAACACCCCTAGTACGTGTACATGCATGATTTATTCATTATCCTATTTTGAAGAAAAAATTTATTCATCATCTAAGTATAAAAAGTACATCAATAATTAAATTAAGTTATTTTATATAAAAAGTATTTCAAAAAATCTTTTTTATCCTCTTTATAAACCAAATGTGATACAACATTTATATGTATATTAGAATTCATACCTTCCTTTACGTTATTTCTTGTTATATAAACTTAATTAAATAATTTGTAGGCTTCTAGCAAATTACTAATATATTCTTCTTTAAAAAAATTGTGCATGCATTTACACAAATACATGATAATATTAACGTATTGAACATCAAGAAGAAGATTCAGGTTAATTTAAGACACTAAGAATAAGAAAATCAATATGAATGTGCAATGTTGGAAATTGTGTCTATCAAACAATTGTTTTATTTAATTTAGTGTCTGGGTTCTATGTAGCAACTTGTTATTTTAATATTTCCCACCACAATGACACACTGAAACTAGGAAAACATTATTGTTGGTCAACCTCATTACAAAGAATAATAAACAAATATTAACTTTTTATATTATAAATATAAATTATAAATTATAATAATAAAATATATACATGATTCATATTATGTAGCAAGTGCTAAAATTGCCACTTTTGGAAGGCTTACCAATTGTACTAGTGTGAACAAATAAATAATACTAGGATATAATATATGCAATGAACATTATTGCATGAGTGTTTCAAGTCCAATGTACAACAAAAAAGTAGTAAAGTGTGATAATTAGACTTATGGAGAAGGATTAGTTATAGATCTATGTACCCACCATTTTTCTATTTTAATAACACTAAATTTTGACTTTTATCAAGATTGTCTCTATGAATATTCTTTAGCCTAAAATACTTGAATTGGTTTAGTGATTTCGAGATATTTAATACTTCCTTTAATTCAAAAAAAATGTTTTATTTGTTTTTAGGCACTATTCACGTATCACTTTTAATTTGTATTTTACTCTTAATATGAATAATTTTTGATTAAGAATAAGTAGACATATTAAGCGTTAAAATATTGCCTCGATAAGTATGAAAAAGTAAATGGGACAATTATTGTAAATCAGAGAGATATTATGTTTTTTATATGGATTTAATCTTATCTTTGTTAGAAGGATATATATACATCAATTATTTTCTCTGCTTACTTATAAAATATAGGGAATTCTTATTAACTTATCCTTTTAGATTCTTTAGAATCATAGATATATTAAATAATCGGATTTTTTACTTCATGTGATTTTATATCAGCTATATCTCGAAGGATATACATCAATTATTTTCTTTGCTTACTTATAGAAAATATAGGGGATTTTTATTAACTTATCCTTTAAGATTCTTTAGAATCATAGATATATAAATTATTCGGATTTTTACTTCATGCGCTTTTATATCACTATCTCAAAAATATATCAACAATCCACCCAAAGTAAAAAAAATCCATTAATAATTTCATCTTTTTTACTTATTTATTTTTTTGGTTGTGGAAGATTGCAATATTAGCATAAACTGGCGTAGAAACTCATGCAATGCACGGTTTTTCAGCATCAAATTATAAATATATAGAATATAAAAAATAAAGTCAGAGATATTATGTAGTAGAAACACTCTATTTTGACAATTATATATATATATATATATATATATATATATATATATATATATATATATATATATATATATATATATATATATATATATATATATATATATATATATATATATATATATATATATATATATATATATATATATATATATATATATATATATAGAATATAACTCTAAAGCGTTTATTTTTTAGATCAATGGACAGATTTAATTTGTTAATATTGTTAGTTGAACGCGGTTCAATTTACTTTTTTCATGTAATATTAACCAATTTCTTTAATACTGAACCGGTTCAATACATCATTTTTTAAAGATACTATGTTCTTAGAAAAAGATATTATGTTATGTATAAAGGCTACTATGATTATGTATAGTTACTGTCTTCTCTTAATCTTATACAGAAAATCGTAAATTTTAAAAATAAACATAATAACCTTTAATGATAACAAAGTATCATTGTTTAAAAACATAGTAACTTAATTCATAACATAAAATGTAGAAGAAGATCGACGAGATAGATGGAGCAGTGATTGTGGTTTTCACGAAGATAAAAAACTTTGAATAGGAGAGAGAAAACAAAAGAGAGTAACCAATTTTTTCACCTGTTAGATTTTCATAAGTTCAATGGCTATAAATCCTTCTCATCCTTCTCATTTTGAGACCCCTTCTCAATGGATCCCTCCCCTATATATATAATTATTTCGTTTTCCTTGATGCTAATTTTGGGAATATTTCATTTAAAATATAGATTTAACTCAAATTTATTATTTAGCAAATAAAAAACAATTCGAATTTGGATCGAGTTAAATCCACAAATATATAATCTAAAAAAACTACTAATAAAGAAATAAAACTGACACGTAAAGACTTCTGAGCTAAGGCACATAACATATTATGGGACGAATTTTCGCCTAAAAAATATATCATGATCAATTTGCATCTCAATTCTAGTGAATGGAATGCAATAATTTTTTTTTCATCATAATATGATGTATGCCGCCTTTTTGTTGCCCATTGTAATCACCATTACTCAATTTGCATATTTTTTATTTTTGAAAAATTTACTCAATTTGCATATTTTTTATTTTTGAAAATTTTACTCAATTTGCTTATAAATCATCAAATTTAACTAAAAATTTAAATTTGAGATGGTTATGGATTTGATCTAAATTGGGTCTAACCATATTCTAATTCAAATTTATTAACTTTTGATGAACCTAGGTTCAAATTCAAATCTTTTAGTTCTAAAAATTTTGAATCTAGACAAGACCTACCGGGTCTAATGTTTTAGGATTCTAAATTGGAATAATTAAAGATTAAAGATAAGTTATATACTCTGTATTACTATCAGTTTTATATATAAACAAATAAAAATAATAATATCAGACCTTAGAGTAAAATTGGAATCAACCGATTTATAGTATACAAAGCAAATAAACCATTGATGGTATGTTTGACCAACTTGGAATTCTTTTTCAAATTTGAAATGGGCAAAATATTATGTTTGGCAAATCTTGAATTTAAAATGTGGAATTCTTAAAAATAATAATGAATTTGAAAAAACTAATGAAACATAACAAAATTGCTCTCTTGCTTGTTTATTGATAAAATGCAATAGTGAAAATAAATATAATATTATTAAATACATATAATAAAATTCAAAATATTAGTAAATGCATGCATTTGCTTGAATGTCTCAAGTTGAATTCTAACAACTATATTAAGGGCATTATAGTTTGAATCGGCATAAGTCTAGTTTGTCCTTGTCTGGTCGACCTTGATTTGTAGCTGAGTTTGGGAATAATAACATGTAGAATTAAAGATATTTTATACTTTTTTAGTTTCAAAATATTTGTAATATTTGTTTTTTCACGCAATTTAATGCACTAATTCAATTTTTAATATCTTTATATTGCAATCAATTTATTTGAAATATGAAGTAATGAATCACAATATACGCGGTGGTGCTTTATAGAATTAGAATGTTATAACATTAGTCAAACTCTAAAAGCGTTGTTCATGAATTGACTCCTTGTTTTTGATGTTTGAAAAAGAAGTTGCGGGATGGAAGATTGCGTTTATAGCATTCAACTCGTAATAACCAAATGAATCTTTAACGATTACTTCCTTCGTTCCAAAATACTTGCTACATTTCGATTTTGTACACTATTTATCGTTCAAGCTTATTTTATATATTACGACTAATGTGTAAGTAAAAATATATTCAAGTGGGATCTTATTTGAATCGTCTAATCGCATACTTTCGTAATATTAATTTTTTATAATTTTTAGATAAGTGTAGTTTAATATATTAATAATCAAAATTGTGCATTGGATTGCGTAAAAAAGTGAAGTACAACTTTAATTTGTTTAGGGAATGATAATAATAACAATAATAATAATAATAATAATAATAATAATAATAATAATAATAATAATAATAATAATAATAATAATAATAATAATATACTCCCTCCAAATCAGTTTACTTGTCCTATTTCCTTATTTGGCATAATCATACCAATTATCTTATTTCTTTTTCTGTCTATCCTTTTTTTACCTAAATACCTTCACTTTTCGAATTCCCAATACCCAACTACCACCTTTACAATTAATTTAATCAATAAAAATACCCAACTACCACCTTTTCAATGGACCCCACAAACCCTTAAAATCCGTAAAAAGTCAAATAGGCCAAGTATAATTTTAATTCCACAAATACAATGTACGTACGGACCCGGTCCCCACCCAGCAGTAAAGTAAAATGAAACATTTGTGTTTTCCAGAATCAATGTACTCAGTTTTGTACCATTCTAACTTTTTAACTTTTACGCCCAATTGCCTTATTTGCCTTATTTTGCAAGGACGTAAGTACTTAAAAGCGTTAACCCAACTGGACAACAACATAAAAATCCGCGTTGTTTTAATTAGGCCCAATGAAATTACTTTCTCCATTCCATTTTAGTTGCACCATTAAGTTTGATATAATATTTAAGAGCTGTCAAATCAATTTGATATATGTAGGGATGATGTATGATTGATGGTGATATGTAGGGTAGAAATTAAAAAAAATTATTATAAATAGATAGTGATTGTGACTTGTGGGCATAATTAAATAATTAATAGAATGATGCATGATTGATGGTGATATATTGTAGGAATAAAGTGAGGATAAAATAAGTAGATTATTTTTGCCAAAAATAGTAATGTTGCAAGTAATATGAAACTTCTAAAAACGGTAAGTGTTGCAAGTAAAATGGAACGGAGGAAGTACAATTTTAGTATTTGGTTTAGTTTACAATCAATACTGTCAGATCTGATTCATATTTTTAGTAGATTAGATTTAAAAGAGCTCGGCACTACAATAAATTTAACTTTTTTGCGACATTGGATTTGGTGGCATTAAAAAATGGCCACTGATTCATATTTTTAGTGTAGTAATTATTGATTTTTATTTTAAGTTCCACTATAAAATGTTTTAGCCACACTTAATTTGGTCTTTAGTAGCATATGTAGTTGTCACTATAGGCTATAGTGACATTTGTGAGAAATGTCACTAGATCCTATGTCGCAAAAAACTTTAGTGTGACTTTTTATTATGTTGCTAAAGGGTCTAATAAATTTCACTAAAGCCTCTATATATACTATAAGAAATTTGAATTAGCGACATTTAAATTAAATGTCACTAAATATATCCCACTAAAAGCAAATTATGTTGTAGTGCGGATGACACCATTATTGCCAATGTAGAAAAGTATACAAAATTACTAGAATAAACAAAAATAAAAAGTGGTGCTAATTGAGAGATGTAGGAAGTGATCAAATTGTTTCATTTGCATTCTGCACTCTAAGCAATACGCTGATCATAGTTCTTATGAACGAGACGAACTGTAAACTATAATGATGATTACGACAACTCAAGTCAATCCACTAATTTATTTTTTTATTTTTTAATCTCTAGCTAGGTATTAATAAAAATACTCCATAAATCATGTAAAATAAATATTTAGCAAAGAATTTAAGTATTCATAGACTTTAATTATTATATTAGTCCCATGGTATTTGATTTTATGAAATAAAGCTAGGTAGAGCTACAATTGTGCTCATACATGCATGCATCTCTTGATTTATCTTCCCAAAGTTTAAACTATTGAAAAATTCAAGCCTACTAACCTAGCTAAACTTTGATACATATTCTTGAAGCATTACCATAAATTAGTTGTAAGTTGTAACCTATTAACACTTGCACTACTTACGCAAGTTGTTACGTACTCCGCACTCTCATTCTATGGAATTATTCATTGTAGCTAAAACTTAACGACAAAAAACATAGCTCAAAAGTTAATATTTAAAACTCATATATACTCCTAATCATTCTTGGTAGGTTCCATTCACTTTCTATTATTTTGTTATAATGCCTACGTTCTCATCAGGGCCGTCGATTAGTAAGGGTAAAATGAGTAACCGTCTAGAAAATAATTTTTTTAGGGCCCAAAAATCATATTTATGTATATAAGTGATACTACCTCCTATTCAGATTAAATGAGACATCTTTTTTTTGGCACTATTCACTCATTACTCTTAATTTGTATTTTATTCTTAATCTATAAGTTAAAATGGGCTGTCGATTAGTAAGAGTAAAATGGGCAATCGTCTAGGGAACAAATTTTTAGGGTCCAAAAATCATATATTTATGTATATAAGTGATATTACTTTGAATTAAATTTATGTTTAACTTACAATTTTTGCTAAGTAATATGTACAATCTTAGTGCTTTTTATATAAAGTAGTTTAAATATTAACAATAAAAACCAAAAAGTGTATAATATTAGTCGTTATGCCTTTAGTTTTTAGGGTTCCTTTTAATTTTTTGCTCTGGAGCGCAAAAATAAACGAGACGGCCCTGGTTTTCATATGTTCTTGTTTAATAAAATTTACAAATTTTAGTGTTAAACTTTGAATATAATTTTTCATCAATATATTAAGATTTTGATAGATTCGTCTTATATATTTTCTAAATATCAACTTTTTAGTATTTTTAAAAACTCACAATTAAAATTATTTGACTTTAAATTGCATTGTAATTTCCACAAAAAGTGAATGTGAAAAAAAGATGGAACAGGTGGAGTATTAAATTAGGCTCGTGTTTTTCTAGTTTACATTCTTTCTTTAATGGGTAATTCTACGTGGTAAGCACCAGGTTAAGGGAAACGTCCAGGTTAAGGGAGTCGTCTGTAATAACTAATCTTATTTTCTTTTCTACATGGTAACCAACTGTTTCAAAACTAGCTGTCGTAACTATATTGCACAAAAAACGTTTAAAAATCGTTTAGTATGGAAATGACCATTTTGGCCTTGTTTCATTTGATTAAAGTCAGCACCTCCTTTCTCTTTCAATCAAAGTATTCTTGCTTCTCCATTACTGTTTTTCTTCGTCTTCAACCATAGAGCTCAAAACAATGGCGGATTTCTCAACAATGTTGGATTTCAACAGACCCATCAATGATAGAAGTGGGTTTTGTTCATTCTAAGCTAAAACGAACCTTCAACAAACTCTAAGTCATTTTCTTTGACCCAACAATGGTGGATTACAATAAACATGTAATAGAGTAACAAATTGAATTAAACTAAACTGAAAATGAGTTGAGAAAACGTCTAAAATCTTATAGGAGATAGACGATGTGAGTTTCTACTCTTAGCAAAACCCAGCAAATCGATACAAAAGTTATATACATATGTACTGTTAAATTAAGTGCATATAAGATGCAGGATTACTACCACTTTGTTGCCACAAATTAGTGATATCAGTAGCTTGATTAAGAATGATGATCATTTGTTTGTGAGAAATCCATGGCTTACTCTCGAGCAAAACTTTAACTAGAAAAGCAAAGGAAGAAGATGATGATGGATAATTAAACATAGGCAATATGGTAATTTTACCCTTTAATGGCCATTCAAACGTTTTCTAGCCCATTAACGGCAGTTAGTTTTCCTTAACCTGGTGCTTACCATGTAGAAACGAAAACAAGATTAATTATTACATGCGTTTCCTTTAACCTGGTGCTTACCATGTAGAATTTCCCTTCTTTAATTTACATCCACATATCTAACAAATCTTTTTTTATCTAATCTACACAAGTCTCCCATACAATATTTATTTTATCTCCTTTATTACCACCAAATACCTAAGAGAAAAATTTGATGGAACAAAGGAGCATATTCATACCAATGATTGTGACTAGTGGTGTTCATTTAGATCATCGAGTCGGTTTCAGGTATGTGTTTTGTGTTTGTTCAAAATTTTGTTTTGCATCTACATTGGTTTATACATAATTTTAAATCCGTTTTTAAATCAGGTCAAATCGAATTCAATTACAAGGTCGGATGACTATCAAATAGTTAGGTTTGTTTTAAATATCACTAATTAACTGTTAGGATGAGCAAATGAAAACAAACTCCATGAAAGAACGTAGTAGCAACAATAAAAGAAGAGAATAAAGTTTTATTTATTATTTTAGAATGGAATCACATTGGCACATAAGCTATGTTTATATACAAGATATTCTCACAAACTTTAAGAGGAGAGAGAAAATATTACTACAATTGGTTATATTAACCAAGGTTGTAACTAGAGTAAAGAATGTTATTGTTATGGTAACCGGGTGGAATCTTGGGTGTCAACACTCCCCTGCAAACTTGGGGTGATGGTTGTAATACCAAGTTTGGACAGTAAAGTCTGAAACTAATGAGATAGTAATATCTTGGTTAGAACGTCTGCCAGCTGAAGATGGGTAGGCAGGTAGGAATGTTCAATAAGGCCAACCATAACTTTTTTCACGAGTAAAGTGGCAATCGATGACGATGTGTTTGGTACGATCATGAAGAACAGGATTAGTATGAATGTGTATGGCATATTTGTTGTCACAATGGAGAGTGACAGGATGAAGATTCTGAAAACCGAGTTCCTCTAATAATCGGACAAGACAAGTGATTTTGAAGGTAGCGGTAGACATGGCACAATATTCGGCTTCAGAAGATGATTTGGAGACAGTGGGCTGTTTTTTAGATTTCCACCTAATCAGAGATTGACCAAGCATCATGATATAACAGGTAACAGACCGATGAGTGTCTAAGAAGGCACCCCAATCAGTGTTTGAGAATGCATGAAGGCGGATGGCCGGAGAACCTTTGAGCAATATAACTTTTCTACATGTGGAAGCAAGTAGTTTAAGGTATGAGTAAGGGTTGAAAAAGGAGTCTGGGAGGGAGTTTGCATAAATTGACTAAGAGTTTGATCGGTGTAGGAAAGATCGGGACGGGTATGGGTAAGAAAATTAAGTTTGCCGACGAGACTGCGCTAAAGGGTTGGGTCAGGAAGTAGATCGATGTGGCTGGTATGAAGTTCAAGGTTGAGGGGAAAAGGGGTAACAACAGCTTGAAATTAGTAATACTAGAATCTCGAAGTAATCCAGAGGTAAATTTCCGTTGGGGGTAAAATAATACCGCCGTTGGCATAAGTGACTTCTATACCAAGAAAATAACTTAGACGTCCCAAATCTTTGATACTAAACACAGAATGCAAATGGAACTTTAAAGCATTAATACCAAGAATGTCATTGCCGGTAAGAATAATGTCGTCAACACATACGGCTGCAAGAATATGATTGAGCAGATCTCTTAATAAAAGTGAATAATCGTTCTTTGACTGTATGAAACCTTGAAGAAGAAGTTCCTAGGTGAGTTTGACAAACCATTGTAGGGAAGCCTATTTGAGACCGTAGAGCGAGATTTTTTTGAAATTTCATACAATATTCGGACCATAATGAAGACCTTTGGGAACACGCATAAATACCTCCTCATGGAGATCCCCGTGGAAAAACACATTATTGTCTAACTGAAAAAGTGGCCAATTATGTTGAGCAGCAAGGGCAATAATGCAAGGGACAATGGTCATCTTGATAACCGGGGAGAAAGTCTCTTGAAAATCGATGCCAAGTTTTTTATTATAACCGTTAGCAACAAGGCGAGCTTTATTGCGCTCAAGAGAACCATCGAATTTCAAGTTAACTTTAAAGACCCATTTGATACCAATGGGTTTTTTTCCTGGAGGTAAAGGAAACAAATGCCATGTGCTGTTTTGTTGAAGGGCATGAAGTTCAGCATTCATAGCTTTAAGCCAATGTTCATGAGAAACAACATCTTTTTATGTTTGGGGTTCATGCCAGGATTGAGTTTGGGAAAGAATAGGAGAGTGAGAAGAGAAGGTAGAAAGGGCTACAATATTACACCAATGGGATGAAGCTTGATTACAAATGTAATCTTTGAGGTGAGCAGGAGGGATGTGAGGCCTTGAAGATTTGCGGGTAGGAGTATTAATGCGTGGAGGTGGAGTGGCATGTGATATGGGAGTAGGTGTCAGAGAGGGGAATAAGGGAGGATTAGTTGTAGGAGGCAGAATGTTGGATAAAGAAGGATATATGATTAGATAAAGGTGTCTTAGAGTGGGATAAAGAAGGGTAACGTGTAGGTGTCTTAGAGGTAGAGTTAGGTGTAAGAATAGGTATTGAGGAATCGGAATAGTCTGAAAAGGTAGGATAATGTTCAAAGGGGTCAATGGTAGTGACGGGTAAATAAAAACGAGTGGAAGGAGATGGATGATTAAAGTGGAAGGGAAAATGGTGCTCATGAAAAATGACATCCCTAGAAATGACGAACTTTTTTGTGGTAAGGTTATAAAATTTGTAAGCCTTTTGTCCAAGAGGATAAGCAAGAAAAATGCAAGGGTCGACTCGAGCTTGAAATTTGGTGCGACCTTTTTTAAGTGTGGAGGCGTAGCACAAACAACCAAATGCACGAAGATGATGAGTCGAAGGTTTGACACCAAATAACTTTTCATGAGGAATATTACCCAAACAAGGAAGTTGCATCTGATTAATTAGGTAAGTGGCACATTGAACACTTTCTCCCCAAAAGTGAGGGGGTAAATTAGCTTGAAAGAAAAGAGCACGAGCCGTTTCGAGCAAATGACGGGGTTTACGTTCGACGACCCTGTTTTGTTGAGGGGTGTCGACGCAACTCCTTTGATGTAAAATACCCTTCATAATATAAAATTGTTTCATAGCACCCTCACATAATTCAAGGGCATTATCGGTGCACACTTGTTTAATACGAATATCATGCTGAGTCTCAACATAAGTAAAGAACTGTTGAACATAAGAAATACACTGTGATTTGTGTTGTAACAAAAATAGCCAAGTACATTTGGTGTAATCATCAATAATTGTATGAAAAAATTTACATCCATTAGAGGTGCACACTGAATAAGGCCCCATACATCCATATGTAGTAACTCAAAAGGTGATGTAGAGTTGATATAGCTAGAAGAAAAGGGTTATCTAGACTGTTTTGCTTCAGGACAAATAGTGCACATAAAAGATTTCAACAAAGTATGAGTCTTAAGATCATGCTTATATGCCTTTATGTGAGTGAAAGGGACATGACCTAACCGTATATGCCATAATTTGGCCTCTTCTAAAGTTTTATTACATTTGATAGCAGTAGCTATAGGTAGTAAACTATTGTTTGATGGTATAACAACAGTATCAAGAGTGCAAGTATCTTCAAAGTAATATAGGCCATTTTGGTTGTTACCAAGAAGCAAGGGAGTCTTTTTTAAATACTCCCAAACCAAACAAGAAGAGTTAGTGAACAACAGGAAAATATGCTCAGTAATGCAAAGTCTAGAAACAGAAATCAGGTTAAATTTGAACTGAGGGACAAAAAGAACATCCTTAAGAACAAACGTAGCACTAAGACAAACATCACCAATATAAGATACAAATATGGAACGATCATCAGGAATATTGATCTCATGATGAGAATGATGAACAGATCGTAAATTAGTAAAGGAGGAAAGAGAGTGACACATATGGTCGCTAGCACCGCTATCAATTATCCAACCGAAAAGAGGTTGATGGTGAGAGAAAAAACACAAAGTACCTACGATGTTGGCGGAATGAGGGACTGGTAAGGAATCAATGATAGGAGTAGTAGCAACATCAGTAGGTGTAGTACGCCCAAGAACATTCAAAAGATGAGTAAATTGCACATCAGAAAGACCAGTACGATGAACATCAGATCGAGAATCATGACCAGAATCAAGAGCAACGACAGCAGTACATTTGGAATGTATGTGTTTGGGAGGAGGATAACCATGAAGCTTGTAGCAACGTTAAATGCCATGACCAGACATTTTGCAATGATCAAAATAATAGGTGGGAGAACGATGAGGAACTCGAACAGAAGAATAGGTATCTGGAAAAGAGTGTGGCTTAAAAGAAGGACGCTCATAATATGACCGCTTATCAGACAGAAACGCCATGGAGTTAGGAATGGAAGGGGGGGGGAGAGCTTGCTAAGTTCCTTATGTCGTTGTTCTTGGGCCAAGATATTATAAGCCTTGGCAGCGGAAGAGAGTTCTTTCATGCGAAGAATATTACCTCGGACTTTCTGGAAAGAATCGTGCAACTTCATGAGGACATGTATGAGACGTTGATCTTCACGATCCTTGAGGTACTTCATAGTCAGATCACAAGAACCCTTAGAGCTTGTACAAACGGCTAGGGGACTGATATTATCAATTTCATCCCAAAATACAAAAGGATCACATTTTCGGCAAGGAGGTCGGGCCTCTGCCTGCTCCCGGTGTGGCTTCGCCCATGGTTATAAAGGGTCATTTTGAAAATTTACATAATATAACAAACTCCTAATAATCAATTAACTCATTTGTTATTTACAACTATAAATTTCATTTTGTTACGAGCTATAACAATTATAAATCAAAACTACATCTATTATAATGAACGCTGACTCAACCGAAATTACTCCTCGACTTCTCTCTCTCCTCCTGTCTTCTTCATCTATATATGCTTATCCACCATTTCATTGCCCCTTTTTTTCTTTAAATTTACCCAATACTTCCTCTGGTTTTTAATAGTTGCTATATTTATGTTTTACACGTTATCCAATGCACTATTTTAATTTTTAATATCTCTAATTTCATACGATTAAAAATTCTAAACAGTTAATATTAAGAAAATTCTAAAGATCCCACTTGACTACGTTTTACATTATACATAGAGAAATATATATCAAATAAGATCAATTGGTGAATAGAAACTATAGCAACTAATAAAATCCGGAGGAGGTAATTAATTTAAAAAATCCAAATAATAAATAATGAATAGATGATCTTCCGCTTGAGAAGGTTTATATCACATCAATTGACATAGTCATAATTCATAAAACAAATAGTGCATGTATATATACTATGTACAATTAAATGCATTCATTGGTTTTATTATCTCTAATTTAATGAAAATCAAAATCAGAAAACAAAACTAAAAGAAAACTAATTGATAAAATTAAAAAAAAAATTTATTGATTCATTGAATTTTGCCTTGAAAATTAATCAAATGAAGGATATTAAATTAAGAAACAACTAGATTGAAAATGAATTCTTTTCATTAGAGGATTAGGGGGGCCGAGCGTGTTGTTTTCGCCGGCCTTGCTGATTGCTCAATGATTATGATTAGGATGTGATAATTAACAACTAATACTCGTCTAATACGCGGATCTGGCCTTAACTTGTTATATTTATATGAGAATATATACTTCTTATAGTAATTAATTTATTGATAGACCAATAATCACATTATTAGTATTAACAACAGAAATATATAACAATTTTGTTGCGATTCTGAACTGGACACAATTATTAATTAAGTTACTAAATTAGAATTAGTAGGGTGTTTGTCTAATCATGTTGGTATGGAGGATTATTCTTGCTATCCAGCCTTTTTCTTGCAATAATCCAATATGTTAGTGATTTTCTTACAATAATCCCACCTATTGATAAACCATGAATAATTCAAAATTTAAGGGGTATTTTCCTAGAATAAACTTGGGTAATCCGATGACTTGCTATAGTAGGTAATTCATCAAAAGTAAACTAAAAATTAATTTAAAATTAGAAAAATATTTCAAAATTTTACATTAAAAATTCTAAATAATAATAAAATCATAATTTTTTGGAACATTGTTTGAACATTTTTTTCGACATTTTGTTTTAAATATTTTTTTTAATAAAACTTGTTATAGCAAGTCATCCAGTCACCGGGATTACATTAATTGAAAATACCCCTAAAAGTTGTGATTATTCATAGTTAATTAATAGTTGGATTATTGTAGGAAAATCACGAATATATTGGATTATTCTAAGTACTTTTTTCTTTAATTAATTTATCATAATCATGTCTTGTCTCATAGAAGCATATACCATGCACTTTTTTTATAGGTAATGCATGTATTGGGTTTGATTCTCACTTATATATATATATTTTTTTTTTTGGAAATTAGGAATTATATATAAATGAAAACAAGATACGCTGGAACTTGGAAGCCCCAGAGCCGCCGGCATAATATTCTCACTTATATTTTCCCTCGGCTTACCTTTTAGAAAACATATTAAATGAATAAATCAGTAAAAATATATAAGTACACATAAGAAATACGAGGATTTGGATTGCATTGATCACATACATCAACAAGAAGTATAAAGAGATTTCTGGCATGTGGAAGTGGAGTTGGGCAATATGCATGGGCAACAGACAACAGTGGCCTATGTACAATGAACATGACGTGGATGGATTTCTGGCATGAAAATGTCACTACAATTAACTACTACACTATAACATTCTCTTAAACCATAATACAACTGCTAGTATGATTTTCTGCAAGTGGGGACCCTTATGTGTCAACAGAGTCGTCTTCAAAAATTTAAGAGTCCTGTATAAAATTTTAATGATGAATCTTATTTATAGAAAATATATTTATTTTATTAAATAAATTTGATATATTTGTTTTTCTTTTGCTTTTTCATATACGGGAAAAAATAGAAACTTCAGTGCGGTTGATCACCTAATACATCCTTAGAAACCCTCGGGAAAAATAAATGCGCCTCATATGGGCCGGCCCATTATTACTTAGACAAAAACTTTAAAAAAATGCGTGTTGTATGATCCTATTTGAACTTGGTGTTATAACCTATTGGAGTGGGAATTATAACTTGTTAAAGATGGAAGTATAACTTATGAAAGTTGGTATCTCCAAATAGGTATAATACCAACTTTAATTGGTCATAACATCAAATCCAAATACCAACTTCAATACGTTATAACACCAACGCGAAATAAGCTCAACCGCGCACGTCAGTTTTTAGATGATTTTTTTGTTAATTATTAAAAATGTAGGCTCTTTTAAGAGGCGTCTATACTATAGACGGTTTCTGCGTGACAAGAAAATGATTGACATTTTTTAAATGAGAAATGATGTGAAATATTCCTTATGATCGATCTTATTCGTTTTTCCATTTCGAATATGAGAATGAAATGAGGGTATACATTTAAACAGATGAAACATTTTAATATTACGAAATTATCGATTGTTGAGAGTAATGATTAGGAATTTTGAAAACCAAAAATTACAATTACAAAAATGAGATAAGAATGAAAAGGTATTTTGCATTAATTAATTAATCAAACAATTTTTTCTGGCTAAAATATGTTAGAGAATTGAGTAATATTGTAATTATACCATTACAATATTACTTAGAAAACCAAAAATTTTTTTGAAGATAGAAAACCAAAAATTACAATAAAAGTAGAAGGGTATACTTTAGTGTAACTTAAGTATAAATATCACCTATACCACATGTTTAAATTATGGTAAGGCCAATAGATATCTATACTTAAACTAGTATACGAATCTGTGCAATGCACAGATTTTTAAATATTGACATGTTAGAAAAGCATTAGTTTTATTTTTTTATTTAATTTTTTACAATAAAAAATCAAGAGTAATTCATAACAAATTAACATACTATTATTTTTTAAAAATATGTATCTAAAATAATAAAGATGCATAATATTGTAGTTATACTATTATCGAAAACTTTACTAAAACAACTTATTATAGGGACTTGATTGTCATAAATGATCTTTAATATGGTAATAATATTTATGTTTAATTTTATGGAGATTTTAAATTCTAGTTGTAAACTTAATGCCACATAAGCACAATACCTACCATATTTTTCCATTTGACAAAAGTGCTATAAACATGACATTTGTCATTTAGCAACTCTTTTATGGTATGTTTGAGAATGATGATTTCATTTGCAAATATGGATTTGACTTAAATTTAGTGTTTGACAAATTTATTATTATAATTTCATCCTCAAATTTATTATTATAATTTCATAATTGAAATCCACAATTTGAAATGAAATGTGTGCTCCCAAACGCATCCTTATATAACTGTATGATTACATTAAATTTCCATTTGTCATTCTCATTATTTAGTACCAGTACCAAACGAGCCCGCTAATGACCCGCCCAGTTATTGACTAGACCCGCTAATGACCTGTTAAAATGTAATCCGACTCTTGACCCGTTGGGTCGATCCGCGGCTTTGAACACCTGTAGTTGTTAATGATGATGCTTGGTTGACTAAAAGATATTGGTTTGATGTAAATGAAAGAAGGTATGATATTGTGGGGCCTATGGAAGTTGGGCGTTTAAGACACAAAAGAGAAAAGAAAAGAAAGAATGGCATGTGAGTTGGAAGGAAAGAATAAATGATAAAAAGGGAGGAAGCATGCAAGTTCAGCCAGGATCATAGAATCTGTGTTCATTTCAAGAATCCAATTTGAACAATGCATCCTTATTTTATTTTCATATTATTATCAAGATAATTAAATCAAATCCAATTAATATATACAAGTAATATTTCAAGGGATTTTGGTTTGAATTGTTTACCTACCCTGATTTTGTTGTTGGTTTCATATTATTATAAGGCCCAAGATCAAGGAATTGATATACCTAATTTATCATAATTTTAGCTATCAATTTAGTTTTTAATTAGTTGAAATAGTGTTTTTTTTATCATTATAGAAGAGGTAACTTAAATTTTTAATTATGTTAGTTCTTTGACATAATTTCAAACTTGTTAAATTTTATGTTTGATTTGATCTTACAAAAATTTGGTATTGACTCGACTTATTAGCTGTCTTATTTATTTTATAATTAGTATAGAAACTGGTGCAATGAACGGAGTTAGTATAAAATTATATATAAATATAAATTTTTAAAAGAGATGCAATTATATGTTATCACTATAAAATTATAATATTTCTTATAGTTAAGATAGAAAATTTCGGAATATATAGTGCTATTAATTAATTAAAATCTAGTTGTTAATATAAGTATTAATTAAGAGGAAAAATTATAAGAAACTACCTACGGCTCATTTGGTAAGTGGTAATAAACCGCGGTAATGAGAATGAAATACTAGTGTAATTTTGTTTGAAAAATCTCATGACTACCTAGATTACCATGATTGACAACCTTTAATCATCTCATTTTGTTCATAAAATTCATTATAATGCATTACCATTGAGAGAGGTGGTAATGTGGTATTACGTGGTAATGGAAAATTATGAACAAAATTTTTTTTGTGATCAAAATTTCATTACCATGGGAATGACATGAAAGCTTTGATGAAATTTTACACTATAATTCATTCCTATTACCACCTTTTAGTACCACTAACCAAACGGGCCGCTAATGTATAGGTATATTTGCAAAAAAATTACCTTATGTATTTGTTTTTGCTAAAAACTACCTAATGTGATATATTTCTTTACAAATGACTATCACTTAATGGAAAAAAGTCAGTTGACCGTGAAATTTAAAGGTTTGACCGAAATAAAAAAATAGATTAAAAAGAAATAATAAATTTTTGGCTGGTGAAATCAATTTTTTGGTTATAAAAAAAGATAATAAAAAAGCTCATCTACTCATTTTTCCTTTTTTTTATAACCTTTTTCTATATAAGTTTTTACCTTGATGTCACTATAGTCTATAGTGGCATTTGTGAGAAATGTTACCACATTTTATGTCGCTAAAACCTTTAGTGTGACTTTTTAATATGTTGCTAAAGACTCTAATAAATGTCACTAAATCCTCTATATACACTACAAGAAATTTGTAATAACGACATTTAAATTAAATGTCGCTAATATATCCCACTAAAAGCAAATTATGTTGTAGTGTGATTGGATGTGGCAATTGAGATGAGATATTAAAAAATCATCAATATTAAATATAAAACAAATACATAGTAAAATTAGATATAATAAAATTAACTTTTAATAACGGAATATTTTTTTAAAAAAAATCTCACCTTTGATGGTTTTCTTTCATAAATCCCACATTTTCTATATAAAAAATGATGAATTGCGACTAACATTAACAATCGAAATTTTATATCGGCATCGATGTATACTGACTGATTTACGATGGGTTTTTTTTGGTCGTAATAAATGTGGTTGGTAAAATAATTCAGTCATAATTTTAGTCAATATTTTGACTAAGAATGTGTTAGTAGGTGTTTAGCCGGGATTCAGACTGTTTTCCTACTACAATTCATTCTAAAATTTCTGACTAATTGTTTGTAGGAAAACAATTGGAAAGTTAAAATCATAATTCTAGAGATTTTTCCCAAATACAATTATAAAAAATAAATAATATTTTCAGAATGATTTTCGACTAATACATTATTTTAAAATTAGTCGGAGGGTGTTGGATATGGATCCTCGACTAGCTTTATAACTAAGAAATGTCTCGCAATTACAATTGGTAAACATAATTTTTTGATTATTTTTTAATTTTTTTTCTATTTATTTATTTCTTGATATAAAATATTCTATTAACTAAAAATAATATAAATATTAAATAATACTTCCTCCAATTCTTTTCAATTGTCTCATTTTCTTATTTGACAAATTCATATCAATTATCTCATTTTCTATTTTGACAAATGCCTCATGTTCGCACAAGGAATGACCAAACACTTTTACTACTTTTAACCACATTTACAATTGATATAATCAATTAAAACACACCAACTACCACCATTTTGGTGGACTCGATCACACTCTTAATATCTGTGTCCAACCAAAATAGTGGCGGACCCAGGAATTTCAAACAGGGGGTACAAAACGAACGTCATACAGTAGCGGACCCAGGAATTCCAAACGAGGTCTTGCCATCGAATCTCACCTAGCCCTCCCCTCCCATCAACCTACCCCATATTAAAAATAAAAATAAAAATAAAAATAAAAATACTTGCGCTGGGCAGTCATGTGACACTTGAAGGAATGAACCCTAATCAACTCAAAGTCTCTAGCATCACAAACGATGGGCGAAAATTTTTTCAAATATTCTGACCAACTCATGCAAGTCAATTGTGAAAAATTCAAAGATAATGTTGTCATTTAAAGATTTTTTAAATAAAAATAGAAAAATCCAAGAAAAAAAAGATAAATATTTGAAAAATGCTTCTTAAATTTTGTGAAAATTTCCAATACAGTATGTTGAGTCCTTCAAATATAACTACCAAAAACATGTTTAGAAATAACAAAAGAAAAATCTAATTTTAAAAATCCCACATTAGTGGAAAAAACGCTATTTGCTGTGACTCATTTGCTGCGATTTTACGTAAACGCAGCTTATATAGGCAATAAAAAAATTACGAAAAAAAAAATTATTAAGAGGTGCGGTTTTGGGCTAGGGCCGCAGCAAATAATGTAAAATATGATTAATGGCTGCGGTTATTTATTGGGCCGCAGCAAATAAAGTGTAACACCCCTGAATTTCCGACCACTTAAACGAAACCAAAATCGTGAAGCACGGAAGGAAATTCGGGTGTTACATAAAAAGAAAAGGAAAAGTTAAATTTAAAATAAGCATTAAAGATTTATTTTTAAAAAAAGGTGAGTGGAAATTTCGGCAGCACTTGCCCTAAAACTATGCGTCTTTGTATAAAAACATAGGTTATTTAGAATCTAATAAAGCAAAGGCATCAACGGTCTAACAAAACTATATCACGGCGGAATGATTCATCGCCGGCTTCTCAAATCAACATGCTAAGCATGGATCGTGGTTCCGATGACAACGCTTGCGTTTTAAAAAGATTTGACTCCTTTAAACCGTACAAGTTAAAAACAACGCAGCGGAAAATACAAATATACAAAAGGAGAACACAAGGCCTCATAACAAAACGTATGTAACTAAAGCTTACAAACGATAAATAAGAACTACAGAATCAAATTAACGGTATGACACAAGTTATGCTTCGCCCTCGTCACTCTCCCCCAATGCAATGCAATGCAAAAGAAGCTCCAATACCTGCTACGACTGCCCATGATACTCCTGCTGCTCAACATTAGATCAAGGCCAATGTGTCATAGCAGGACAATCATAGAAAGTCGTCAAACAATCAAACATAAACACAAATGCGTACACGTTAGTAACTAGTATCAAATATAATAAGACCAACTAATAGATAATATTATGCAATGCAATAACATAAGATGATTTCATCGGACACAAGCACAAATAGCAATCGTTTACCGTCCACCTACGCTTCTTGAACAGAATGTAGGTCTTCACATTTCTCTTCTCAAAACATAACATCTTGCAGAACATGAGTAGTATCAACTCAACCAAGGCATTAACAGGCTATTTAGCACGGGACCCAATAGAGTTTGTCTATCTTAGAGTAAGGTATTCATAGCCCATCTCTGGGACGGGTGATTCCTTTGAGGTAAGTTAACTTAGGCGCACTTCTCACTAGCATAAACTATTCTATCATTGAATAATCAATGAGTAACCATTCTATTAAAGTGTAAGCTTTCTATGAATCAATAAGCTTTCTATGAATCAATAAGCTTTCTATGAATGAGTAACATTCTATCAGTAGATCTTTTCTTCACTTCATGGCAGTGACATGGCCATGGGCGTTATCGGCCACCCGGCGCCCATGGTAAAGTATGAGCTCATACCCCCTCCAGCTGACCCTCTCGGGTCCTACCTTTGGGAAACTAACACTGGGGTACCAAATCCAGTGGAGAGGCAACCATATTAGGGTTTGCAAGGCCCGCATGGTGACACCTCGGTCAAGGGGCGTTATCGGCCACCCGGCGCCCAATTGACAAAGTATGCTCATACCCCCCTTACGGTGGTCCCGTCGAACCTCACCTAGGGGACTACTAAATCAACCGGATATAATCCTGTTGAGTCACGCCAACTAATCATAATTTGGTACTTTATCAAAGGGGAATAACTCCCGCTTTTCACTATTAATGAATGCCCTGGGATAGCAGAACGCCTATACCCACTGAGCAACTCAAAAGAAATATGAAATTCAACTATAAAGGAGTCATTCTAACTCCAAGTAAGGCATAATCTAATTCTTAAATAAATAAGGGGGAAATGGTCCCCGCCTTCTACTAATACTCTCATTCTCTAAACTATTTTATGCTCGAGGATTTCGTAATCGATATCTCTTCCTACAAGACTTACTTGCTAATATATCATAATTTTGATACAATGCATATATATCACAATAAACAATGAACAGTAATGTCTTAAAGGAAAATTGTACATAAGAATTAGTTACTGCGTATACGTACCTGTAAGCGTCACAACCCGACACAAAACACAATGATCATCCAATTAAGGTTCCATCTTCTTCCTATGAACTGGGAACCTAAACAAGTTTGGAGTAGAACTAATAAACCTATTTGTCTCCACTTAAAGCATCTAAATGCTAGAACAAGTTATCATTCACCATCTAAAGCAACTTCTACTTATTTTAATGCATACTAAGTCAATTCACATACTCAATCCATACTTATTCATAAGTTATGAAATTAATTCAATAATCAAATAGGCTTTCACATTCACTAAACCAACAATCAAGTAGGCTTTCACAACAACAAAAACGAATGTTATGACCGTTTCTATAAACCACGAGACTCAAGTTATAAAACCTCATTACCATGAAAATTAGTTAAGAACTAGCAACATATGGTTTGGCTACAATTACCCCGCTTACAATAACTAACGAATCAACCATATCAAACATTCTTAGTACGACAACGTCCACCCTAATGACTATGATGATACCACAATTGACTAATACTGATACTAAATAATATAAACAATACCCACCATCATCTTTATGAAGCAAGTGACAACCAACTCCCACTTTAGTGACTAATATTCTCAATTATAAGAATTATTATAACTCATTCACAATGAAATTGCATTTTTAAAGCTTCTACAAATCTATTAAATTATAAGGCACCCCGAAACACTAAAAGTGGTAAAACTACCACCATTTTCATTCATACTTTAAACCCTAACTCATAATTATATTTAAATCACAAATCAAACTCTCACCCATGATAAGATTAAATAAAATTAATACACAATTAACACACAACCCATAATTTCTCATCACACTTAAAACCCTAAATCATAAATATGTTCAATTCATCAATTAAATTCTAACCCACAAAAGATTCAATGAAGATACACAAAAATAAACATCACACTCATAAACTTTATACAACTTTGAATTGAAAACAAGAAAAAAAACAAATGAAAGAAGAGGTGTTCTTACAAAGATAATACTAGCAAAAGGTGAAGGGGTAAATGAATGTTGTGGTGGTGGTGGCACGAGACCAAACCGGTAGGAGAAACGACCCCAAAACCGGCCACCAAGGCTGCCGGCACGCCTGAAAACTGCAGCACACTAGGCTGCTGCTGCCGCAAGTGTTTGGAGGGGGAGGAGCAGCCGCGTCACAGGTGGTAGAGGAGGGAAGGCCGGTGGTGCTGTGAGGCCGTCGGCTGCCACGGCTGGGCTGCTGGTCCACTGTTTTCGTGGGCTGCCGTGAGGGAGAAGGGAGGAAGGGAAAGGGGGTGCGGCTGTTTCATTTTTTTTTTGTTTGCAAAGGTCTCACTTCAAACCCTAGCCCATCTCTTTATAAGGTAAATCTTCTAATAAAACCTTATTAAGACAACCCACTTTTACATGCTCATAATTTAAATAAAAAAATATTTATCATAATTCGAATCTCTTTATTTTAAATAATCACAACTCTATTTTTAATACAAATATGTTAATATTTAGCGTTCGTGTGAGACACGAATCTATTAAACTAATTCGAAAATAATTTAATTAAATTCTAAAATCTTCAAAAACTATTGTAATAATAAAATAATGACGTAATAAAATGGTGGGGTGTTACAGGCTACCCCCCTTAAAAGAAGTTTCGTCCCCGAAACTAGAGAACCAAGGCACTAGTCACTAATATTTGTATTTCTAATAACTCAAGAAAGTGTTTTTAACCGTTTTTAAGCCTAAGAATTAGCTCAAAGATCATGACTTATTGACTCTATTAGCAAAAAGGATGCTCAATCTATTAAAATAGTTATGCATACTTAGTTTCGAGTATTTATAATCGCCCAACTTCATACAAACAACTGAGCAAAGCATGAAGTTATGACACAAGTTAACTCAAACAACCCATCAAAAGCATGTAAATATCACACGATTAACAAAAACAACCAATCAAAAACATGTAGATGTCACACAAATTGACTCAAACTACCAATTGAAGCATATGAATTTGTAATAAGCTCGTATCACAGAGGAAATAAATGCGTGAAAAAGCGTAAAATTCTATCGCATTCTACCCCCCCTTGGAACTAAGTTACGACCTCGTAACTCAACTAACCTCAAAATAGGACAATTTGATTCTTCTCCATGACCTCATAAGGTCCTAGAAGCTTCGGGCTTAACTTAATTTTACTAACAATTCTCAATATTCCTTTCATCGGACGAAACCCTCAATAGTAATTCTCCCATAGTGAACGCATTATAAACATGCAGTAAACCATCTTTCAAGCTTACTAAACATCCCAATCCCTTTTGCTTTCACTCATTTATGTCATAGAACAGTTAACGCGAAGAGACGTTTCCTTAATTTACTTCATAAAAAGGCTGTATAATAGTATAAATCTCAGGAGAACAAATATCTCAAAATATTTTACAATGAAGGAAGTCATGCTAGGACAATTAAAGGAACTATGATTAAATAAAGGATTTCACCAGGGCAACACTGGTCTTATCGAGTGCCCTAAATCATAAAACTTGATACGTTTGTATGGCTGCAATACAGTATGTTGAATTTGGATGATTGCGCAACATAAGGTAGCATGGTTACAACATGAAAGAGCATAGTTTTTATTTGGATTTGTACAAAAACAAATTTTGTATTTTATTTATTTATTTATTTATTTATTTATTTTTATTTATTTTTATTTTTTTTTTTCCAACAAATTCCAAGGTAACTACTCAAATGTTTTTAACAAGGCATGGATGAAGTTGATGAAGTAAGGGTAGCAAAATCATTCCAAGTAAAGTTTGACAATCAGAGTCAACTAGTAGATGGACAGACATTATAACTTTTACTAATACATAATAACATGATATAAGTCAATTTCAAGACATTTTCACATAGAAAAGTTTTAAGATATAATTGTATGCTACTAAAACTCCAATTTAAAAAAAAGAAGAACAAAAACAAAAAAAAAAACCAATTTAATATTTTAACAACTCAATTGACTTTTAAATTACTTATTTCAGCTTGACAAGTTTACCTCAGAAAAGCAATCAAACACTCAATACTTTACCTTAAAACGTTAGTGAGTTTTATATACGTAGGTAGAACTGTAGTTATGCAACTGAATCAATAGCTAAGTTATACAATTAGGAAGACGTTCTACGATAAAATTTTGAACGAGAACAATATAAAGTATTCATAGTGATTCAATCACCACATTCCTGATTATCCCATCTATAGAATCCTTCAACTCCATCGTAACAACCCATTAATACTTTATTTGGATCATCAAACTTGACCAATATTCCCAAAATGATCCATGCTACGATAAACATGTAGTTCTCTAGGTCCTTGCACTTGATCCAAGGAACAAGATGCGGGCCTATCCAATTTACTTTACTTGACGCTAACACTTGCAAGATAATTTCAAAACCTAACTGAATATCTTTTACTTAACATACGAGGATTAATTAAATGTTACTCTAACTATGCTTGACGCTTTCATGCTCTTGTATGCGTTACACATCAATAACAAGTCTTTCAGAATATCGGGTACATAATCTCTTTACTTAAAAACATAGTTTAAGCTTTTACATAGCTTCTCGATTCTAATCCATGACTCAACACATGGTTGAATCAAAACTCAGACTCATGCTACCACGTTATATATCATACAACATGCTACATGTAATACTTCAATTACTTAATTAAGTAGATTTTTTGGTGATAACTAACATGATTATACATAAATGATAATATGTCATTACATGCTCTGAGCTTCACATACACATTCATTACTTAACTTATCATAACATGATCCTAACAATTTACTTAAATAAACATGTTCTTTTAGTTGATGATATATGATGAAAATGTACTATAACCTGTTAAATGATACACCATGACTCGATTAGGAAATTAACTAATGCAATTGATGACTTAAAATATTACGACTAAATTCAATATATAATCCAGCTAAATATATCACATTTCAGCAAGTTATTACTTACAAGTTCACATTATTAAGCCATGATAACAATATATCTAGTAAAACTGGTTTTAATTAATCAATGGAAATTCTTTGTACATTACTTTAGACTTACTTGTGGGGTTGCAACCCATTTAAGTACCAAGTAGGATATTATATCAAAACCAAATTGGACATATTTGGCAGAAGTACACTTGAAA
This sequence comes from Amaranthus palmeri, assembly GCA_019776075.1. Classification (NCBI taxonomy): domain Eukaryota; kingdom Viridiplantae; phylum Streptophyta; class Magnoliopsida; order Caryophyllales; family Amaranthaceae; genus Amaranthus; species Amaranthus palmeri. Next base: position 39,253 of record JAAKBH010000234.1, on the reverse strand, counting down.
TATCTTTCTAAAACTTATTACATAACAAATGACCTCGAATTATTACTGAACTAATTCAATACGTTATAAACACTTTTAAGCATGTGATATTTTAATTTGCTTCGAAATTAGTCAAATCATCTAGGAATTAGCTCAGACTCTTTGATAACTTAATGGAGGGTGCACTTTTAATTGATCCTCAAAGCTTGAATGCATGATAACATTGTACATAGGATTAAAACTTAGAGCAACACATTTAAGAATCATCACAAACAAAACAAAATGAAAGGACAAACAAGTTCGAACCAATTGAGGTATTTGTCTGATCTTCTAATGTCATTCCTTCGTCAATAACTTTCGAAGACAATAACAATGGTATCCAATTTTCACTACACCTTAGTTTTAAAAAAAAAACGAGAGGAGCAAGGATCCTTGAAGCCTAGGCGCAAGGCGCAAAGCGCATGCGTGAGCTTTTCGTAGGCAAGGTACATTCATCTCACTTAAGCGTAAAAACAATCGGTTCAAAAACATATATAATCCATCAAACAACATGATATTCATAGTATCAACATGGTTGAAAACATTCATTATCCTAGCAGTAAATGCCACTTTAGCATAAAACTATTATAATGAGAATATGAAAATTCTCAAAGTTATTTTCTTCTTCACATGTTGTATATATATAAAATAAGGCAACAACTTTTCCAAACTTCATATTTTAGTGAATTTGGGTTTTGAATTTTTATTTATTTATTTATTTTTTTTTTACACACAAGCAAAAGTTAATTTTCAGGCCCAACAAGGAAGACACACAGGGCGCACCATGCATGAAGCACATCAAGGCGCTTAAGGCGCACACCTCTTGTAGTGGGCTTTGCCTCGCGTCGCCTAGCCGAGGCGTTTCCAGCCGAGCCTAAGCTCAAGGCGCACAAGGTGCAAGGCAATACACACTTTTTGAAACTAAGCACTACTCTAAGGTGTAAATATTTTCTTACCGATTTCTACAACATGAATAAACTATTACAATTTTATTTACATAAATCACCAACTAGACTTCCAAAAACTATAATATTATCCTTAATATATGATCAAGACTTTATTTGCAGGCTATCATATAAATTTCCTAACCAAGCAACTTCACCTACAATCATGTGCGAATTTTAACCTTTTTTTTTTTTTTAATTCCTCTTTCTTATTCTTGTTTAAACTACTTACAATCATACTTGCACATTCATTAAACATATTCAAAAGAATTTGATCACCACATTATGTTATGATGAACAAATGCACTTGACAATGGAATGTTCAAACAGATAAATAAACAGTGAGAATTAATGTATATGCTCCATATGAAAACTCATAAGCTTTATCAAAAACAATTAGCATAAACAAATATTCAGGCACATGAGACTAAAGTTCATCTTCACAAGCAAAAGAAAAAAAAAAAAAAAAAAAAATTCCTGATGCAATGCATCATTCATACTCTATATCTCCATAATTACACCCATGAGTTGAACCAAATACTCAAAAATTTCATTATTGTTTGATAATACAATATTCAAATCTACTGATTTGATAAATCATGTCATCACTCAAGACCACAATCATAACTTTCAATTATAAGAATAACACACAAGGGAATAAGTCTCATAACAAGCTGAACATACTATATATTTATCTATGCACGTGCAATGATAATCATTATGCATGCATATGCAATATGCACCTATCCCATATCTACCCAAACTCTCACGAATAACTTCTAATTTCAAGAAATTTCTCAACGAATTTTAAAACACAAAGCGTAAAAAAAAGGAACCACTGGCTCTGATACCACCTGTAACACCCCTGAATTTCCGACCACTTAAACGAAACCAAAATCGTGAAGCACGGAAGGAAATTCGGGTGTTACATAAAAAGAAAAGGAAAAGTTAAATTTAAAATAAGCATTAAAGATTTATTTTTAAAAAAAGGTGAGTGGAAATTTCGGCAGCACTTGCCCTAAAACTATGCGTCTTTGTATAAAAACATAGGTTATTTAGAATCTAATAAAGCAAAGGCATCAACGGTCTAACAAAACTATATCACGGCGGAATGATTCATCGCCGGCTTCTCAAATCAACATGCTAAGCATGGATCGTGGTTCCGATGACAACGCTTGCGTTTTAAAAAGATTTGACTCCTTTAAACCGTACAAGTTAAAAACAACGCAGCGGAAAATACAAATATACAAAAGGAGAACACAAGGCCTCATAACAAAACGTATGTAACTAAAGCTTACAAACGATAAATAAGAACTACAGAATCAAATTAACGGTATGACACAAGTTATGCTTCGCCCTCGTCACTCTCCCCCAATGCAATGCAATGCAAAAGAAGCTCCAATACCTGCTACGACTGCCCATGATACTCCTGCTGCTCAACATTAGATCAAGGCCAATGTGTCATAGCAGGACAATCATAGAAAGTCGTCAAACAATCAAACATAAACACAAATGCGTACACGTTAGTAACTAGTATCAAATATAATAAGACCAACTAATAGATAATATTATGCAATGCAATAACATAAGATGATTTCATCGGACACAAGCACAAATAGCAATCGTTTACCGTCCACCTACGCTTCTTGAACAGAATGTAGGTCTTCACATTTCTCTTCTCAAAACATAACATCTTGCAGAACATGAGTAGTATCAACTCAACCAAGGCATTAACAGGCTATTTAGCACGGGACCCAATAGAGTTTGTCTATCTTAGAGTAAGGTATTCATAGCCCATCTCTGGGACGGGTGATTCCTTTGAGGTAAGTTAACTTAGGCGCACTTCTCACTAGCATAAACTATTCTATCATTGAATAATCAATGAGTAACCATTCTATTAAAGTGTAAGCTTTCTATGAATCAATAAGCTTTCTATGAATCAATAAGCTTTCTATGAATGAGTAACATTCTATCAGTAGATCTTTTCTTCACTTCATGGCAGTGACATGGCCATGGGCGTTATCGGCCACCCGGCGCCCATGGTAAAGTATGAGCTCATACCCCCTCCAGCTGACCCTCTCGGGTCCTACCTTTGGGAAACTAACACTGGGGTACCAAATCCAGTGGAGAGGCAACCATATTAGGGTTTGCAAGGCCCGCATGGTGACACCTCGGTCAAGGGGCGTTATCGGCCACCCGGCGCCCAATTGACAAAGTATGCTCATACCCCCCTTACGGTGGTCCCGTCGAACCTCACCTAGGGGACTACTAAATCAACCGGATATAATCCTGTTGAGTCACGCCAACTAATCATAATTTGGTACTTTATCAAAGGGGAATAACTCCCGCTTTTCACTATTAATGAATGCCCTGGGATAGCAGAACGCCTATACCCACTGAGCAACTCAAAAGAAATATGAAATTCAACTATAAAGGAGTCATTCTAACTCCAAGTAAGGCATAATCTAATTCTTAAATAAATAAGGGGGAAATGGTCCCCGCCTTCTACTAATACTCTCATTCTCTAAACTATTTTATGCTCGAGGATTTCGTAATCGATATCTCTTCCTACAAGACTTACTTGCTAATATATCATAATTTTGATACAATGCATATATATCACAATAAACAATGAACAGTAATGTCTTAAAGGAAAATTGTACATAAGAATTAGTTACTGCGTATACGTACCTGTAAGCGTCACAACCCGACACAAAACACAATGATCATCCAATTAAGGTTCCATCTTCTTCCTATGAACTGGGAACCTAAACAAGTTTGGAGTAGAACTAATAAACCTATTTGTCTCCACTTAAAGCATCTAAATGCTAGAACAAGTTATCATTCACCATCTAAAGCAACTTCTACTTATTTTAATGCATACTAAGTCAATTCACATACTCAATCCATACTTATTCATAAGTTATGAAATTAATTCAATAATCAAATAGGCTTTCACATTCACTAAACCAACAATCAAGTAGGCTTTCACAACAACAAAAACGAATGTTATGACCGTTTCTATAAACCACGAGACTCAAGTTATAAAACCTCATTACCATGAAAATTAGTTAAGAACTAGCAACATATGGTTTGGCTACAATTACCCCGCTTACAATAACTAACGAATCAACCATATCAAACATTCTTAGTACGACAACGTCCACCCTAATGACTATGATGATACCACAATTGACTAATACTGATACTAAATAATATAAACAATACCCACCATCATCTTTATGAAGCAAGTGACAACCAACTCCCACTTTAGTGACTAATATTCTCAATTATAAGAATTATTATAACTCATTCACAATGAAATTGCATTTTTAAAGCTTCTACAAATCTATTAAATTATAAGGCACCCCGAAACACTAAAAGTGGTAAAACTACCACCATTTTCATTCATACTTTAAACCCTAACTCATAATTATATTTAAATCACAAATCAAACTCTCACCCATGATAAGATTAAATAAAATTAATACACAATTAACACACAACCCATAATTTCTCATCACACTTAAAACCCTAAATCATAAATATGTTCAATTCATCAATTAAATTCTAACCCACAAAAGATTCAATGAAGATACACAAAAATAAACATCACACTCATAAACTTTATACAACTTTGAATTGAAAACAAGAAAAAAAACAAATGAAAGAAGAGGTGTTCTTACAAAGATAATACTAGCAAAAGGTGAAGGGGTAAATGAATGTTGTGGTGGTGGTGGCACGAGACCAAACCGGTAGGAGAAACGACCCCAAAACCGGCCACCAAGGCTGCCGGCACGCCTGAAAACTGCAGCACACTAGGCTGCTGCTGCCGCAAGTGTTTGGAGGGGGAGGAGCAGCCGCGTCACAGGTGGTAGAGGAGGGAAGGCCGGTGGTGCTGTGAGGCCGTCGGCTGCCACGGCTGGGCTGCTGGTCCACTGTTTTCGTGGGCTGCCGTGAGGGAGAAGGGAGGAAGGGAAAGGGGGTGCGGCTGTTTCATTTTTTTTTTGTTTGCAAAGGTCTCACTTCAAACCCTAGCCCATCTCTTTATAAGGTAAATCTTCTAATAAAACCTTATTAAGACAACCCACTTTTACATGCTCATAATTTAAATAAAAAAATATTTATCATAATTCGAATCTCTTTATTTTAAATAATCACAACTCTATTTTTAATACAAATATGTTAATATTTAGCGTTCGTGTGAGACACGAATCTATTAAACTAATTCGAAAATAATTTAATTAAATTCTAAAATCTTCAAAAACTATTGTAATAATAAAATAATGACGTAATAAAATGGTGGGGTGTTACATAAAGCCTTCCAAAAAATAAAAAATAAAAAAAATATTAAAGGGTCCGTTTTTTAGTATGGGCAAACCCTAGTATATATTAGAAGACTTTCCACAAGCTCCCTCTCTCTCACCGCCTCTATTCTACATTTCTACCCGGCCAAAAATTTCAAGCCATTCTCCTTCATCAATTCCTTCATCATTGATGTTAAGATTTTCAAGCCATCTCAAGCCATATCTGAAAATTTCAAGCTATATCCTTCATCAATTCCAGAAATTTCAAGCCATCTCACCACTTCCTCTCTCTCTCTCTCTCACTTCCGTCCAATCCCTTCCCTTAATTCATCTACCCAGAAAAAAAACCCCTAGTATACAAACACTTGAACAATCTTCCACCTAATTCAATCTGCTGGTTCAATTTTCCGAACAAATTTTCGAGATCTGCTGCTTCAATTTCGAGATCTGCTGCTTCAATTTTTAGAAATTTGCTGCTTCAATCGTTTTTAATTTTTTTAATTTTTTTAAATTTTTTTTTTTCTGAATTTTTTTTTTCAAACTGGCGGTACAACTGTACCCCTTGTCACTTAATTGGGTCCGCCCATGAACCAAATGGGACAATTGCAAAGAACTGGAGGGGAGTAAGTGATTACTAAATTTTCAATGGAAAAACAAACCAAATTATAATATGTTAATATTTTAAAATTATTTTACATTTTTAACATCAAATAAATTGTTCCAATAAATAAAAATGAGAAATTCCACAAGGTGACCATAAGTTTTTCACTTTTCCACTTGGTGGATAGACGTTTTTTTAATTTGCGTGGTGATCACAAGCTTCCAATGGCGGACCCAGGAATTTCAAACTGGGGGTACAAAACCCGAACGTCATACAGTGGCGGACCCAGGAATTCCAAACGAGGTCTTGCCATCGAATGTCACCTAGCCCTCCCCTCCCATCAACCTACCCCTTATTAAAAATAAAAATAAAAATAAAAATAAAAATACTTGCGCTGGGCAGTCATGTGACACTTGAAGGAATGAACCCTAATCAACTCAAAGTCTTTAGCATCACAAACGATGGGCGAAAATTTTTTCAAATATTCTGACCAACTCATGCAAGTCAATTGTGAAAAATTCAAAGATAATGTTGTCATCTAAAGATTTTTTAAATAAAAATAGAAAATCCAAGAAAAAAAAGATAAATTTTTGAAAAATGCTTCTTAAATTTTGTGAAAAATTTCCAATACAGTATGTTGAGTCCTTCAAATATAACTAACACAAACATGTTTAGAAATAACAAAAGAAAAATCTAATTTTAAAAATCTCACACTAGTGGAAAAAACGCTATTTGCTGTGACTCATTTGCTGCGGTTTTACGTAAACGCAGCTTATATAGGCAATAAAAAAATTACGAAAAAAAAAATTATTAAGAGCTGCGGTTTTGGGCTAGGGCCGCAGCAAATAATGTAAAATATGATTAATGGCCGCGGTTATTTATTGGGCCGCAGCGAATAAAGCCTTCCAAAAAATAAAAAATAAAAAAAATATTAAAGGGTCCGTTTTTTAGTATGGGCAAACCCTAGTATATATTAGAAGACTTTCCACAAGCTCCCTCTCTCACCGCCTCTATTCTACATTTCTACCCGGCCAAAAATTTCAAGCCATTCTCATTCATCAATTCCTTCATCAATTCCTACATCATTGATGTTAAGATTTTCAAGCCATCTCAAGCCATATCTGGAAATTTCAAGCTATATCCTTCATCAATTCCAGAAATTTCAAGCCATCTCACCACTTCCTCTCTCTCTCTCTCACTTCCGTCCAATCCCTTCCCTTAATTCATCTACCCAGAAAAAAACCCCTAGTATACAAACACTTGAACAATCTTCCACCTAATTCAATCTGCTGGTTCAATTTTCCGAACAAATTTTCGAGATCTGCTGCTTCAATTTTTAGAAATTTGCTGCTTCAATCGTTTTTAATTTTTTTATTTTTTAAAAATTTTTTTTTTCTGAATTTTTTTTTCAAACTGGGGGTACAACTGTACCCCCTTGTCACTTAATTGGGTCCGCCCATGCCAACCTTTCCACTTTTTAGGCAAATTTTAAGTGTTGATACTAAATTTATGTTATTATTACCCATCTTAACGACTTTTTTGATCAACCCAAATGTTGTGATTATCTTTAAGGAACATGTTTTTCAATATTTGATCAAAATGAGTATTTATTAATTGAGAAAATTATCAAAAAATACCTAATAAATTTTTTTCTAAAAGTACCCCATAAAAAATGTTTCGCCAAAAAAAATACCTATCACATTTTTTTCTTTTTCAAAGAGTACCAAGTAACGTTCTTCTTCCGTTGACAGTCTAATATACGGATCGATTTGTCAGAATCAAAAACTTTTCCTCCTCATCTTCAAATTGTTTTCCAATTCAATTTCCGCACGCGTGTTATTCCTCTTCATTTTACTTAAAATTGAAAAATTCTTCAATCACTATTTTAAGAGGGAATTAATCCTTCTTGATGAGAATCGAACCCTTGTTACAAGAGTGAAAGGCTAACTCATGTTCTTCAGGCTCAATTTAGAGAGAGGATTAATCTCAAAAGTACACTATTTCTATGTTTCAAAATATTTTCAACAAGTAGAAGTGCAGAAGAAGGGACTAAAAGCATCCGTTCTCATCCACCATTGATGGTGCTTGGAGTTGTTTGTGCAATACTCCCTTCGTCCCATATAGTTTGAAGTAAAGAGAAAATTGTTTTTTTTTTCAGAAAAAGGTAGATAATGATAATAAATGAAGAGGGATAGTGAATTGTGTGGTTGAAATTAAAAGAGGGTTAAAATGTACTTCCTCCGTTCCGAAATACTCGCTACATTTCAATTTTGTGCACTATTCATCGTTCAAGTTTATTTTACATATTGCGACTAATGTGTAAGTAAAAATATAGTCAAGTGGGATCTTGTTTGAATCGTCTAATCGCATACTTTCATAATATTAAATTTATATAATTTTTAGATAAGTGTAGTTTAAGATATTAACGATCAAAATTGTGCATTGGATTGCGTAAAAAAGTGAAATGTAGCAAGTATTTTGGAACGGAGGAAGTATGAATTATATTAAAAAGTGGTGGTTCAATAGTCCAAAAATAGAAATGATGCAGATTTAGTGGAACAAACCAAAATAGAAAATGTTGCAAATTAATTGGATAGAGAGAATAAGAAAGAGAAAATGGTTAAAAAGAAGGATTGTTGAGAGATTTGAAATATAGAATTTAGAGTAAATAGTGTTGATGCAGAGGTGAAAAGTCATTTTCAAAGGTTTATTTGTTGTTCAGTTTCTCTCTCTTTCAATCCCAACTCATCAGATTTATGAATAAAAGGATCAAACCAATCAAAGCAAAAAGCTTTGATCTTTTAGCAAGTGGTTTCTCAATTTGATGAACCGATGTCATTAACAAATTGATTGAATCAAGAATTTTTGATTTTGAATAAAAAGTAGAGGCAGAAGAAGAGTGAAGAATTCGAATTGGAAAAGAAATTGAACATCAGGAAGAAGAATTTTTATTTTTACCAGTTAACCCTTATATTTGACAGTCAACTAAAGAAAAACGTTACTTGGTATTCTTTGAAAGAGAAAAGATTTTGTTGATGACAAGAAAAGATGTAAAGGAAAAGACAATAAAATTGTTGGAGAAGGCTTGTGTGGTGAGGGCTTTTGTAGAAAGATAACTAAGGAGAAGGATTAGCGAGAGGTAACTCTCACGGGAGGAATAACTATAGTAATAAGGAATGTTACTATTGTAATGAAAAGGGACACATTCAAATTATGTGCAAAGGGATGAAAAAAGATCTCAAGAGGATAAGAAGTTTGAGAGATGGTGGAAGAAGGCATGTTGAGGCCAAGGAGGAGGCCGCTCTATGATTTGTTGATGACAAGAATGAAGATATAGAGCACTTGTTGTGGATGGAGGAGATGCTTATGGTTAGATATAAGTAATTCACTCTAGTTGCTTATTTCACATGTGTTGTACCAGAAGAAGTTTACTAAGCTTAGTGTTTGTGATGTCACTTTACCTAAATATGAAAAGGTGATGGTAAAAGGTGTTGGAGAGGTAGTTATGGTGAAACATGATGATGTCAAGAGGAGACTTAGTGATTTAAGGTATAAACTCGAGTTTTAGAAAAGCTTCATTTCAATGTAAAAACAAGGTAGTGGTTAATCTTTTAACATGGTCCTTATGAAGGATTGAAATGTAAAAACAAGTTGATTATGGTTACATAGACGTGGACCACAACCTTGATGATGATGTTTATGTGTCATGCAAGAAGGTAGAATTTTGATTTAGTCTTAAGGGGATATTATTATTATGTATAAAAGGTGACTTTTGTTACCAAATAGCTCAAACTACGGTATGCACATTAGTGGGAAATGATGGGTATGAATTGGCGTATGAGCACTTTAGGTTTGGGTCATTATTTGAAGCAAAGAGAAGGGATAACATGGCTGCCACAACTTGTCAGCAAAAGCTTTCAAGTAGCCAAGATTAGACTCTACTCATTCAAGCAAGATCTTAGCTCGTTCGAACAACACATGATCAACTCCCTGGCTCGTTCAAGCAGGCAATCCAGGGGCCATTAATGCATTTCCATTTGGATGTGTGAATGTTGGGACACATCATATCCTTTTGCTAGAGATTTTTTACTGATTTGGTTAGCTATATTAAAGATTTGAATTAATATTAGGTTAAGGTGGTGGCTAGTACATTGGGAGGAATAGGGTTTTGTAAAGATTTTGAGTGTATTCGTGAGTGAACTACGTGAGAGGAAGAAACTTGAGCTCTAGAGAGTGAATTTAAGCTTTGTGAGTGATATTTAGTATTTTTTGTTAAATATTTAATGCAATTTGTTTATATTTTAGGCAGAGCTATTCACCATTAAAACTTGTGTTCTTGCTTGTTTGTGTTTTGCTTGATTTGTTTGTTTACTCCCTAGTTGTGCTCTGTAACTCTTTCTTTTTCTTCCTTCTTATTTACCTTAGTCAGATCCAAATCATTTTATTTCAACTACATTATCAATTTTTATAACGGTATTCACCAATAAAAATTGAAATAAATACTATTGAATTTTCCATAGCAGAAAACTTTGTGGTATTGGCAACAAAAAGGTATTGTTAGAACAATATTTATCACTACAATTAGGGCTGTAAAAAATGACCCGACCTGTAATACCGCATCGAAATCGACCTGTATCCGACTTGTTGGTTGACCGAAGTGCAGTGACCAATAACCTATCGAAACTCGACTTGATGTTGACTCGTAACCCGACATGTACCCAATTATTTTAGACCAATAATCGACCGATACCCGACTCGAGAACAACCAACACCCAAAAGTGACTCGACAATGTAGTTAATCGAACTCGATTTGCACCCGACCTGTTACAACTCGAACCGCCTTTAACCTAATAGGTATTCGACATAATCCCAGCCAAAATGACCCATAATCAACACGTGAGATTAACCTGACAATGTGATTGCGATATATTTGATTTAACCGTATCAAGTTTAATTCAGTTAATAATAAGTTTGATTGAATAGAATCAAGTTTAGTTTAGCTAAAATTAAACAATAAATGCAGGCCCACAATCAAATCTTATCGATTTTATCTTAGGTTAAACCAAATTTGTCTAGTAACCGACAGCTTAATTAATCGACTATAACTCTTCATTCTCCAATCACAACTATTTCAACATAAATTAATTGTATAATAACCATAAATTTCATCTGACACAAAACTCAATTGAATTGGATTTTAATCAACCCGAATCTTGAGAATAACTAGATGCACAACTCAAAATTGATATAATCGATCCAAAGTCAACCCAAACCAAAAGAATCCGAATCAAAGTTAACCTAAAACAAAAAATGACCCGACCCATAGTCTAATCGAACTCGATTCGACCTGCAGCATAACCGATTTGGATCTGAATAGTATTAACCGAACCCAATACAAATCAAAACTGAAATGGATATGACCCGAAACTGAAACTGACCCAGCGTGGTATTTACCCGACATAGACCCGCACTTGATTGGACCCGTAACCGAATTGACTCGATTCAAAGTGCTAAATCACCTGGAAAAATCCAAACTCGATGAAATCCGACCCAAAACCTCACAGAGTAACCAAATTTACAGCCCAAACTACAATCTTATAGTGCAAAATGCAGTATTGTTAGAACAATTTTACAGCCCTAGTCAATTGAGTTTTGCACTATTGGTAAGTGGTAACATCAATTAATTCAATTTGTATATAACACCACCAACGAAAAACCGTAACACATTTCCCAGCAGACGTGGAAAATGGAAAAGACAGAGTTAGAAATAAATCATACATGGGCTATAAAATTAGGTGTGTCAAAATCAAGATCCTATATTTGGGTTATATGCTTATATATACATGATTTCTTTGTGCTCACAAATGAAAAATGCTATCTACACTTCTTTGTCTTCACTCATACAATCCTTCCTGCTCCCACATGTCAACCAGGAACTCTACCATTTCCTGCCAATGCCATTCCAAGTACGATAATTCGATAAGAAATAAGCTCGCATTCGGTGCCAATCCATTCCAAAATCATTTCAGAGTATATAACATATCATGGGGTCTTAGCGTTAGCTTAAACTCTTGGTGGAGTAGATTTTTTGACATTGAGCTAGAAGCCAATGTCAACCCATCAAATTCAAGTGCGATATTTTGCAATAGGTATGATGAGGGCATATGCTGCATCCACACTTCTAGCCCAAAGAGCTCTAGTGTGAACGGGCGTGTTAAAATATACTCCTATAACATATTATAGGCCTCAACTATCAGCTTAATCTTTTGGTTGAGTTGATTATTTGATAAATCATAACACAAACAACGTATAGGGTAATGAAAGAAAAATAAGATCGTATACACTTTAAAGGGACCAATAGAGTACATGACTCGGCCTTTTAAGATATAAACTCGAGTCCTTGAACAGAATTCGGTAACTTAGAGAATATAATTGTGTTTGAACAGAAATTAATTTGCATGACCCATGATTAGCTCTAATGAAAATCCTACCAATTAAGAAAATACTTACTGATAAAGGTATGGGACGCCGGAATCTCTCCCTGGAGCCGAGCAAGCTGTCATACGTAGCATTTAGACTGTGAAACATGCACTTCTATGATCATAAGAAACTATATTTCTTAATGTAAAACCATCACAATAGAGAACATCTTTTGCATCAAAATGTATGGATTAAGAAAGAACAGTTATCTGTTTTGCTCTCCTATAATTCTGAACCAATCCATGAAGTGTCACTCAATTCAGTACGAAAAGCTCCTATGTTCTGTGTTTATGAGACTTGGTTACAAGTACTATGCATGAATCATGATGCATCAAGCATAGGATTGTGCATGAATGTTTCACTAGGCCGTTTTATGATAACTTTGTATATTTTGTTCAAAAAAAGAGAATCCTTCATGAGTATTAGAATAACGATCATACAGATGAAGAGACTAGAATTAAGTCTCAACTATCCTTCAATTGAAGATAGCTTTTTTTTACCTTTCCCTGGTGATGGTATTGGTTGCAACACGATGTATGTCCTGTCACGAGAGTAGAAACAAAGTTTCACAACCACTAGATCGCCCTTAGATTCTTAAGCTCATAAGCTTTCATCTACTACGCACCCTTTCAATAGATATGGTGATGACGATATAAAAATGTAGTAGAGTATGATCATTTAGGAAAATTGATTTGGATAGAATGATGCTGAGTTATGACCGACTGTATGGTGATATTTGTCGGATGATTTATCTAACATTGATGAATTAAAGATGGTGTGCACACTTTCTAAGTTATTGGAGTTCTTCCTTCCATTACAATATGGTTTTGGGAGGGTATGTCATTGGCTTATGAAGTATGTGTACCTTGTGTTTCCCCGATAATATGCTGACATTGACAATAATTCCAATTCTACTAGTGTATAGAAATATGGGTATAAGTTGCTTCTCATAACCTTTTATTGATTCTCAATAATTCGGAGGATTCTCGGGAGTTCAAGTAATATAGTGAGTCCTCGATTCTCACATGTGACAACATTGCTAATACATCACGATCCATAAGACATGATGCTTCTAGTTTAGATTAGACGATTGTTGATTCATTCAAAGTTTTGATTAAAATGAAATCAAGGGAATAAAGGGACAGCCGAGGGACGGTGAAGCGGGGAAGGGCATATGAACATGATTAATGCCATTCATATGATGGACAGTAAGATGAGAAGTAGTACGGACCTGATTGCTGGTCCTGGGGCTTCATGAGCGTCATTTGATTTTGTAGCTCCAATCCACTGAAGCCGTAGTTGAGTCCAGAGCAGAAGACCTACCAAACACAAAAACATGACATACTATAATCGAAGAGCTCTTACCGTAAACTACAAGGACTAACCATGGTTAACGAAGTCGTTATGCGAGTTGAAGCTGGCAGATCCTAAATCAGAGTGAAAACTGACGTTTGATGTACTTAGCGAAGAAATGCTTCGTTGTGATAGACCAAACGGGTTGTCCAAGTCTCCTGTGCTAGTGCCCCAAAAGTCATCTGATTGGCTTTGTTTCTCGACCATCTGTTCCTGGCATTGTATTCCCTTATTATCCTCTACTGCAGGTACGCGCTTCGGTTTTGCACAGCGTCCCAAACAGTTACTGCTCTGTCAGGATACAGAATTCATGAATACGTACAAGTAGACAAACAAATAAAAGGGTACAAGTAATCTAGTCAAAGGAGTTGCTTATGCTATCAAAGGCATTGTAGCTTGTCACAATTAAGCAAACGGATTAAGTATGTGTACGATCAATTGATGACATACACACAGAAATAAAGAAATTCATGAATTACACCAGCAAGTGACTTCACACAACAAACGAATTTGTAAGATATAACCATGTATTAGTGTATTCTAAAATTACTTGACAAGTGACAACTAGAAAGAGGTTTCTATGGTAGAGTGTATTATGTATAGAGTGCATAACACTTACACATCTAGAAAGTACAACTATAAGCTTGAGTTAGTTTCTCGATAAGATATAGGTATTTTTCAGTCGGAAAATAATGATAGGTAGTAATCTACAGTGGTAATGGGAGTGAAAACTAGTCTAATTTTAGTTGAAAAATTCCTTGGCTAGCTTGATGGTCATGCTTGTCCAACTTCAATCATCTCATTTTCTTCACAAAATTCATTCAAATGCATTTTCTTTGTAAATAAACTTTTTTGGGATCAAAATTTCATTACCTTAGCAATGATATGAAACTTTTGATGATATTTTACGCTACAAATCTTTTCTATTACTACTATTTAGTACCACTAACCAAACGGGCCGGAAACATATTTGGCTAACATCCTCTATATAAAATATACCCGGTGGAGTGGCCATGATTGAGTATATAGCATATCCTCAAGGGATGGAGTATAAAACATATCCCTGATGGAGTCTCCATGATAGACTTTAACATATTCTAGGGTTTCAATTTTACATGTTACAATTCAGAATCACTAATTTTGCAGATAAATTAAACTACTTTATACAATACAGTCTATTCCAACAGTAAATCAATCTGAAAAAAATCAGCAAAAAACTTAATAATGATCATAATTCGGAATCTATAAAGTACCCATCAGTCTGATCTCCTAAATTATGCAATAGATTAATGCAATTTTTAAATATTATGTATATAATAAACAAATTACAGTAAATAATTCTCAGAAAATTAATAAAAGAAGCACACGGCATACCTTATGCAAGTGAGGAAGCTGTTGATCCAAGAAGCAAAAGAATCATAAATAGTCATTGAAAAATAATTCTCACAAAAATTATCATTCAAAGTTGATAAATTTGGGTGATGGGTAATGAAATTGTAGAGTTAAAAAACAATTAAGGATATTTTGGTAAAGGATTAAAAAGAAAAGATAAATATTGATGAGGACATAAAATTAAAGAAAGAATAGGTGGAAAGTAATAGTATTATATTGTTCTGGAAAGTATTTGTGATTGGATTCTTTAGCTTTTGGGTGAGTGAGTAGGTCTACAAGGATTGTCATTTTCTGACTTATCTGAAAATGATAATACTGATTACTGATTACTGATTGAGTGCTTCTATTATTGGAAAATTAAATTAGATTAATTAGTTCAAGTAGTCTCAATACTCATGATTATTTTCTGGTTATGCTATTGAAGTACTTCCTCCGTTCCTTTTTGTTTTTCCACCTTACTAAAACGGGCAGTTCCATAAGTTTTTCCACTTTAGAATACTTTCCATTTTTGGAAAATTTTCATCCCACTTTTACCCCTTAAAACCCCACTTTCCTTACTTCACACTACTATTTAATTATTTTCTCTCTCATACTTTCAATATAATCATTACATTACACTATTATTTAATTATTTCTTCTCTCCATACTTCCAATAAAATCATTACTTCCTACTACTATATAATTAAAATAATACCCACTACCACCAAAGATTCCACTTTTCTTAATCTTGGTGAAAAACCCAAATAGGAACATCAAAAAGGAACGGAGGGAGTATAAGATTAGGGGTGTTCAATGGGTCATGCCCTCATTTTCAGATCTTATAGGCTTGGTTCTTGAAGGGCTTTGTAAGGGCCGGACCGAAAATAGGTTTTTGTAAATAGTATATTTAGTGTATAATTTAAATATTATAAATGACAATGTCAATGAATTGTTTTCAATCTAATTATTATGAATGATGATTTAATTGTTATAAATTGATAAATGAGGATTAAAATAATTTTTAGTGATAAAAATGAATTGGGTTGGGCTGGACTGGACCGGACTTTAAAAGCCCAACCCATATTAATTTTAAAGGGACTTTATCTGACCGGAATGAAACACCCTAATATAAGATTACTTTTATGTGTGCAAATAGATTTAGCTTAGAAAAATTTTAAGTATAGATATTCATGTCATGTGTGAAATAGAAATGCCAATTTAGCTTGGGCATTGATTATGATCGTTATCTTTTCATTTTGGTCACACTTTTTATATATTGATGATGATGATTTTTCTCAAATGTCCTATACTTATTTCATTCTTCCTTTTCTCTAACTTTGTCTAAATAAACGTAATTAACTAAAATTTAACATTATAACCATATAAACGATGATTTCAACCCCTAAAAATGTCGAAATAAGCATTAATTTTAAGTTTTAGGTTTAATTTCGTAATTTATATATGAATCGTATATACTATCTTAGACAAGCTATTAAACATGTAGATATGGATGTTAGGTATCTTTATACAACATTTGTCTATATTTGGCAAATGAGCAGAACTTTATGATTTGGACGGATATGGATAGTTATGGACAAGACTCGTTTATCGAGTGCAAACCCTATTCATTTAGTTTTTGAGTATGTGGTCTCATGTTGTCTTGATCGATACCACATAATATATCAATAATAAGAAGTATCGCTTTGTGAGATTGTTGTATGACTCTAACAAATCACAACTTCTATAGTGTTTTTCTAACGAGGGATGAAGCTAGAGTTTCGTAATAAGCTTGGGTATTTAAGTGGATCAGAGATTTACTTGCGCGTGTTCAAACTCAGGACTCTGATGAGTGTTACTTATTATGTGCATAATAATAGAACCTACATCATAGTGATAATATTGTTTGGTCCATTAGCATAAAATGCATATATGGCATCCAAATAGGCAGTGTGTGGGTGTTAATTCACTCAATAATGCTACGGGAACCATCGTGTATCGGTGTATGTAGTCTAGTAAACCTGCAAATACACCTACAATCAGCAAAACAATCTCATTTAGAGTAGACAATGGAGTTACATATTTAAAATTAAACATTACGCGAGTCTCTAACTGAAAGTCAAATATTCTTAAAAGCAGCTAGTTTGAAAACGTTTTAGGATGTCTTTATTGGTGTCCACAACTCAGCCTCTTCGTCACAGTGACAGGTTCGGGAAAAAGGTCAGTGCGTACTCATAAATGCATATTTGTAAAAGTGTGAGATATCCTCCAATGGTGTTGCAACCAGACCTACAAGCAGTAATCTATTGTTGATATAAGTACGCCTGAGTAATTTCCCTCAACGAAATCTCATCTTGCTCCTCATCCAAAGCAAAAATAGGGTAGAACTCTCCCCACTCCATGTCTTGCCAACCAGTAGATTGCAACACCCCGTTAAAATTTGGCGTAATTAGAATGTGAATGTATTTTAGAGTGGTTAAAAAGTAGTTGTATTAACGTTATAGCGTCACGTCTTCAATTGGAACTAATATTGAACAATTGAAATAATTTATTAATTAAAAATAATAAAATAAATGGGGGTGGCCTGTTGATGGTCCATGTTATTTCAAATCACATAGATCAAATTACACGTTAATCATTATATTGATTGCCCTTTTAAGGACGCACAAAAAACACTTTTACATATGTACCAAGTCCGTAGAACTTTCTAGTCTCCCCCAAAATCAAAAGAATTACTATGATAAATTGATAATAGTTGAATTTTATCATACAATTTATAAAAATGATTGTAAAATTTCACATGATATTCTCATATTGATTTGTCATATTGAATATAACTATTGGCTGAAATGAGTTATATGGCATCTAATTTTATGAGAAATATTATAATTTTTATATTGATAAAATGTCACTGTATCTCTACTTACAATTTATATTTGTTATGGAGTCAATTATAAACCCATAATTTATTTAGTCAAACCATAAATCGCCCCCCTTGGTCCAATAACTTCCCAAAATAACTACCCACTAACTGACTAAACCTCTCCGAAAATAACCTCCTTCTACCATTATAAATAGAGGTTACATACATTATTTGCAAGGGACGATGTTTTCATCTTTTTACCATACTCCATAAAAATACACCGCCCTTCTTACTATCGATATTCAACCAAATATCCCTTGATGATCTGAACTCATCCTATAATTCGTTTTTCTGTCTTCATTAATTATCATATATTCAATACTTTCGGTTTTCCGATCTGACTTGAGCGTCGGAGAGGTTTTCCAGGAAACCACCCCCGGGCAAGGCTAACATCGTATTGCAGGATTTGAGGTCTCATCATCGAAAGGATCAAGCATATCAATAATCGTCCCCGATAACACCTATCTCCAGGTATTTTTAATTGTCTTTTACACTTCCTCGTTTCATCACCGAAACAATATTTATATATACTTTTATACTAAAAACTTCGTACATAACACTAGTTTCTATACTAGTATGATCATAGTTGAATTTTATTGGTTATTCAGTCGACGTATGAAATTACACATTGACACCGTCTCACACAAGAATTTAAGCATATCTTGAATAAGAATGTCTCACCGTGAGACGGTCCCATACAGGCAGCTCATTAGTAAAAAAAAAACACATAAAATAATGATATAATAATGAAAATTGAATTCTCATTTGCACTGGAAACGATTATTCTTCTTAAAAAGTTTGGGTTGACCTAACCAAAGTCGTCTCACGTTGAGACGACTTAAATAAAGAATCACAAATTGTAGTGAGAGACGATCTTTTTAGTAGACACATTAGATATATGGGTTAAATAGCCCGATTAGTAGAAAATAAAGAAACACAAATTCTTACTTGAGACTGTCTTTATAAAAGACGTGTCTTAAATGGGCTGACCCATTATTAATAAAAAAAAAAAAAACAAAACTATAAGAAAAACACGTGTTGTGTAATCCTATTTAATGTTGGTGTTATAAATATAACCTATTAGAGTTGGTATAACCTATTAAAGTTGGATCTCCAAATAGGTTATAATACCAACTTTAATAGGTTATAGGAAAATTTGCCAAGAATAATCCCAACTATCATCCGTTGGCCATAAATAATCCCAACTATTGATTATTTTTTAATAATCCCAACTATTGATGAAGTTTGCTGAAAACAGTCCCACTCTATTTTCAACCGGCTGTAGAAGGTTTTTTGAGAATTTTTTTTACCTTTTTTTAACTTTAATATAGGTTTACCTAATTTGATGAAGGAAAGTTAAAAAAAAGTAAAAAAAATACTCAAAAAACCTGCTACAGCCGGTTGAAAATAGAGTGGGACTGTTTTCAGCAAACTTCATCAATAGTTGGGATTATTAAAAAATAATCAATAGTTGGGATTATTTCTGGCCAACGAGTGATAGTTGGGATTATTCTTGGCAAATTTTCCTAGGTTATAAAAGCAACTCAAAATACCAATTTTAATAGGTTATAATTCTAACTTCAATAGGTTATAACACTTATTTAATAGGTTATAACACAACTACAAATAAGGTCAAAACATGCGTTAGTTTTTAGATATTTCTCTTTTTGTGATTGTTGGGTCTGGACCTGAAGAACCGTCTCTTATAAAAACAGTCTCTCAGGAGAGACGCTGTTAAAAAAATAATTAAAATATGGTTTTTGGTTATGAAATTGTCTCTTTAAGAGACGATATCTCTAGCTGATAAAGAATTATTGTAGGTTCTTTTACAAAACTCATGGGCCTTAATAATGGGCTATTTGGACTTTTATTTGGTGTTCGTTCTTTTACTTGTTGTCTTTTCATTGATTTTCAAAGTTCCACGTCTACTCTGTCAAATAATAAATTTTAGAGAAATTCCACGTGGTAACCTGAGGTTTAGGGTTTTCCACGTGGTAACCAAAACTTTTAAAAAATCCATGCGGTAACCCTGAGGTTTACGTTATTGTTCTACCATGACCTTTTTGCACATAAAAACGTTAGCAAACGTTATATTCGAAGCTTTAGGGCTGTTGTACGCCTATTTATGCGACTCACCATTCAAATGCCATCAGTTTCAAACCTTTTTGAAAAAAATTACAAAAAAAATTACATAAATACGCGTACAACAACCTTAAGGGTTTATATATATATATAATATATATATATATAATCTAAGATATAGGATATGATTAGTATATATATATATATCTAATATATTTATATAATATATATATATATATATATCTATATATATATATATATATATATATATATATATATATATATATATATATATATATATATATATATATATATATCTATATATATATTGTCAAATGATTTGTATTATATACCAAAGAAGGAGATACAAAAAGACGCTCGGCTGGAAATTAACTCCGCCCGAGCCAACCAAAAACGTTAACGCTCTAACAAAAAGAGGAGCGCTAACCCAAAAACCCCAAAAACAACCTACTTAGTTACAAGCATGTCCACCATCCTATTGGTGACTCTCCCCGCTATCCTAAAAACTATACAATCCACTACTTCTTTAACACTTAGTCTATGGTTATCAAAAATTCTTTTGTTTCTTTGCATCCAGATGCAATAGATCATTTCGGTCCATAATCCAACAATAAGCTTTGCTCGATCCGTCTTCTTCTTGTTGAGTTTGCTCATTCGAGAGATTTCCTCCTGGAATATAGTATCCTCAAGCCTTCGAGGAAGGAACTGGAACAGGTTGGCTCTGACAGCTGTAGCATTTGGGCAATCCATGAACAGGTGTTGAACTGTTTCCCTCGCTCCATTACACAAACCACACATATCATCCTGAAGCTGCATCCATTTATCAATCCTGTCTTTGGTAGCTAGTCTGTTTTGGACTCCGAGCCAAGTGATGAAACGGGCACTAGGACTAGCCACATTACGGATCATTATATATATATATATATATATATATATATATATATATATATATATATATATATATATATATATATATATATATATATATATATATATATATATATATAGGAAGAAGTTCCAGTGAGAACCATCTTTATAAGAGAACCGTGAGAACCATTCAGCCTTATAAAAAAAGTGTTACTTTTTACCAAAAAGGTGTTACTTATGGGTAAAAAGGTGTTACTGTATTTTATGATACTATTGGGCAAAAATGTGTTACTTTAAGAAAAAATTCTGAAAAAAACACAGAAAAAGGTGTTACTTTTTACATAAAAATGTGTTACTTTTCGAAAAAAAAACGTGTTACTTTATTTTTTTGAAACAAATATTTTTTTTTGAAAGTAACACATTTTATGCTATAAAGTAACAATTTTTTTTTAAAACAAAAGTAACGTTTTTTTGTTCAAAAGTAACACATTTTCTATAAAAAAGTAACACATTTTTATCAAGACGATTGGTTCTCACGGTTCTCATATAAGCTTGGTTCTCACTGGAACTTGACCCTATATATATATATATATATATATATATATATATATATATATATATATATATATATATATATATATATATATATATATATATATATAGGGTCAAGTTCTAGTGAGAACCAAGCTTATATGAGAACCGTGAGAACAAATCGCTTTGATAAAAATGTGTTACTTTTTTATAGAAAATGTGTTACTTTTGAACAAAAAAACGTTACTTTTGTTGAAAAAAAAAGTTGTTACTTTTTAGCATAAAATGTGTTACTTTCAAAAAAAAATATTTTTTTTCAAAAAAATAAAGTAAGACGTTTTTTTCGAACAGTAACACATTTTAATGTAAAAAGTAACACCTTTTTCTGTGTTTTTTCAGAATTTTTTTCTTAAAGTAACACATTTTTGCCCAATAGTATCATAAAATATAGTAACACCTTTTTACCCATAAGTAACACATTTTTAGCAAAGAGTAACAGTTTTTTGTAAGACAATTTGGTTCTCACGGTTCTCATATAAGGATGGTTCTCACTGGAACTTCTTCCTATATATATATATATATATATATATATATATATATATATATATATATATATATATATATATATATATATATATATATATATATATATATAGGGTCAAGTTCTAGTGAGAACCAAGCTTATATGAGAACCGTGAGAACCAATCTCTTCGTTAAAAATGTGTTACTTTTTCACAGAAAAGATGTTACTTTTGGACAAAAATATGTTACTTTTATTTTTTAAAAAATCTGGTACTTATCACAAAAAAGTGTTACTTTCAGAAAAAAAAAATATAAATACAAAGTAACACATTTTTTTGGAAAAGTAACACCTTTTTATGTTAAAAGTAACACCTTTTTGTGAGTTTTTTTCAGATTTTTTTTCTTTAACAAAAATTTTGGCAAAAAGTATCATCTTTTTTATTAAAAAAAACTAACACATTTTTGCCTAATAGTAACATGTTTTTAGTAAAAAAGTAACACATTTTTCTCAGGCAGATTGGTTCTCACGGTTCTCATATAAGGATGGTTCTCACTGGAACTTCTTCCTATATATATATATATATTACTTGTTAATAATTCATAAATTATGGTTTAAAAATATTTTTCTAACAGATATTATATATGTTAATTATGGTGAGACCCATGGTGATGAAACCATCTAATTAAATTCTCACTCAATGAAATTTTTTTTACAAATATTTGAGAATTTTTTGGAGGATATTCACCATTGTGATGCATTTCTACCCAAAAAAATTTTCACTCAAATATAAATTCTCACCATTAGGGTTGCTTTAACAAATAGAAGTATTTTGTTTCTGAAACAAATTAAAGTTAGAAGTAAAAACTTTAATTTTATGTAATTAAGGGTTTAAATATGTAAGACTTGTAGTTATATCTTTCTATGCATTGCAATTTAATTAATAGAGATTTACAAATGTGGAACTTTTATGGTTCTTAACTGTATCTTTTAATTAGTTATTTTAAATATATTTTAATTTTAATATGTTATTTTTACTCTTGTATTTTGTGTCATTACAAACCGATTAATAAATGATGTATATTTTTATTTAAGTCCTATAATTAAAAATAGTTTAATATGTATTTATTTTCCTAATGGCATCTTAGCTTGCACATGTATTGAAAAAAGCATATGTATATATTGCAACATTATAATGTGGTTTAAGGTTACACTATCATGAGGAGAAAACAACAAAAATACATAAATAATTTAATAAAAAATAAATAAATAAGGTACTACAACTTATATTAAACAAAGTTAAGAATCATATCCAAAATGTCTATTGGTTTGCAAACACATCCATGACATAACAAAATAACAAAACTTGTTATCTTTGTTCTTAGCTTCTTCCATGATTGTTTCTTTTTATATGGATGAGATTGAGATAAGTGCAGCTCTCATGGCTTATCTAAAACCAGAAATCTTGATATAAAGACTCCTATCCATAAACTGCAAATCATTTTCTGCACTATCACTTTCTCAACTTTGATATTTCATGGGAGATTATATGTTCAAATGTGGGGGTAATTGGGAAAATATATTCACAAAAACTCGTTACAGTATTCTATGAGCGGGATACATTGGGTATGATGATGATGCAAAACTCGCGACAGTCTCATATTTAATTTGAGATTGTTTATGTGGGCCTGCCTAAAAATTAAAGAATAAAAAATTAATCTTGACCTAAAAAGTGTCAATTCAGACATCAAAGTGATTAATTTCAGCTTATTGTTAACCTTAAATAGATTTAATCAAAATACATAATTTTAATTTTGACCTAAAAGTAATCAATTTTGACATTAAAGTGATCAATTTCTACTTACAAGTTTATAGCCTTAAATTGAACAATTATTTTAAAATATTCAAATTCAACGTTAAAGTAATCAATTCAAACCTTAAATTAATTATATATATATATATATATATATATATATATATATATATATATATATATATATATATATATATATATATATATATATATATATATATATATATA
The DNA here is from genome assembly GCA_019776075.1 of Amaranthus palmeri. Taxonomy (NCBI): domain Eukaryota; kingdom Viridiplantae; phylum Streptophyta; class Magnoliopsida; order Caryophyllales; family Amaranthaceae; genus Amaranthus; species Amaranthus palmeri. Next base: position 15,197 of record JAAKBH010000234.1, on the reverse strand, counting down.
TATATATATATATATATATATATATATATATATATATATATATATAGGAAGAAGTTCCAGTGAGAACCATCCTTATATGAGAACCGTGAGAACCAATCAGCCTTACAAAAAAGTGTTACTTTTTACTAAAAAGGTGTTACTTATGGGTAAAAATGTGTTACTGTATTTTATGATACTATTGGGCAAAAATGTGTTACTTTAAGAAAAAAATTCTGAAAAAAACACAGAAAAAGGTGTTACTTTTTACATAAAAATGTGTTACTTTTCGAAAAAAAACGTGTTACTTTATTTTTTTGAAAAAAATATTATTTTTCTGAAAGTAACACCTTTTATGCTAAAAAGTAACAACTTTTCTTTAAAACAAAAGTAACGGTTTTTTGTTCAAAAGTAACACATTTTCTATAAAAAAGTAACACATTTTTATCAAGGCGATTGGTTCTCACGGTTCTCATATAAGCTTGGTTCTCACTGGAACTTGACCCTATATATATATATATATATATATATATATATATATATATATATATATATATATATATATATATATATATATATATATATATATATATATATATATATATATATATATATATATATATATATATATATATATATATATATATATATATATATATATATATAAGTGATCAAAATTGAATAATTAAATATAATATGTGTTGGGGATCAGAAATCCCACATACTCGAAATACTCAATATCATGGTTATCAGAAACTCGATCCTGATCAACGATTCTACGATCCTACGATCCAAAATTAGGCGACCGATCCGGATCGTAGGTAGGATCTTAATGTTGGTAGGATCATACGATCCTACATAGCTCTTCTATTTAAGTGGTAGGATCATAATGCGATTCCACGATCCTACGATCTTACGATTCAATCCTACAAGGGTAATTTCAATCGTACAAAAATTTCATATAATCTAGATTTTACTTGTGTATATAGATGTATATATCTAAACAATTATATCAAAATGACTAAAATTCAAGTTTTTCTTGATTCGCATTTTAAAAATGATTATTAAAGGTATTCTTTTACAAAACTAAATAGTTGAAGCCCAATAAGTGTTAATTTAAACCTTAAAACTTAAAAAAAGAACAAAAGACAATTGAAAATTAGTTATTTAAAGCATATTCATGCATATTTGTAAGATCACACAATCCTACGATCCGATTCTACCGATTTCGATCCTACCCCCTCAACGATCCTACGTAGAATCCCAATCCTAACAACCATGCTCAATAAACCTTCGATCAACGGGTCAAAAATTAAAGTTATAAGTCAATATTGACCCTTGAAGTCAATGCTATAATGGTTAAGGTCATATGGTCATCCTAATCAGACATCACACAGCAGTTTCCAACCTTCTCTTCAACTGAAGACACTTTCGTAGGTAACCACCCATTACCTCAGGTAACAGCTGCCACTTTGTCACTTTCATGGTCATATTTTCCATAAGGCTGCACTATAGAAATAACCAACCGGCAATTACAACTTCCATATAGATACTCTTATAAATAGATCATCCTTCTACAGAAATCAGGTTACGCAATTCTACTCTCATACTCATAGCTACACTTATTACTTATCTTTTTCGGTCTGACTTAAACATCGGAGGGCTTTTCGGGACATTAGCCTTCGATTTAGTCTTTCATTGTGATTGCAGGTACACCAGGCACGGGTCAGATCATCTTACTTTCCTCATTTCAAAGGTATGCCCTCCTAAACACTAGTGGAAAAAAAGCTATTGGCTGCTACTTATTGGCTGCGGTGTTTAGGAACACGCAGCCAATATGAGTAAAAAAATGTGGTAAAAAAAATTTCAGATGTGTTCTCATATTCCAGCATTCAACACGCCTTCTCAAAACGCCCTTTTCTTGTTCTTGAATTTGTAGATTTCGAGTTTACAAACTCAAAAAATCTGGAAAACGCCTTCTTCTTCTCAATCTGGAAAACGCCTTCTTCTTCTCAAAGCATTCGAGGTATAAATTTGTAGATCTTGAATTTTTTGATTTTGAGTTTGTTCCATTCGATTTCGAGATTTCGAGATTTCTATTTGTATAATCTTTATAAATTTGTTCGAGTATAAGTTTGTTCTTTGTAATTCTTTTTGTAATTTTTTTGAGATTTTGTTTTGTTCGAGTAAATCAAGATCTGGGTTGTAATCGGTAAATCAAGATCTGGGTTGTTTATGTTAGTAATCGGTAAATCAAGATCTGGGTTGTTTATGTTCGAGATTTTGTATAAATTTGTTTGAGTTTGTTTTTAAATTTGTAATTTGTAATTGGTAAATCAAGATCTGGGTTGTGTATGAAATTTCGTTTGTATGTATGAAGATCTGAATTTTTCAGAATTCGTTTTAGAATTCTGAATTTTTTTTTATTTTGAAAAAAAGCCTAAAGGGCTGCAGTTTTTTGACCTGTCCGCAGCCCTTAAGCCTTTTTTGGGCTGCGCATAAAAACCGCAGCCTTTCTCTAATATTAAGGGCTGCTACAATAATGGCTTGGGTCTTAATACGCACCCCATAAGGGCTTAAAAACCGCAGCCCTTAAGGTTTTTTCCACTAGTGAAAGTCCCCTTTATAAATTCAACAGTTTCTTAGCAAAAACAATATGTATCAAACAAAATATATTATGTTAAATTTAGTTTTTTTTAGTTTTCTTGGTCTTATTTCATACCCCCTCCTTCCTATGAGAATGTACCCAATATTTTTGTGTGAAACTTAGTGGAAAAGGAATCGAGTTGAAAAATAAGACAAAACAAGTGGATGATGGAAATAAGTTATTAAGATGGAAAGAGATAATAAATCTGTGAAACTTTTAACCTTAAAGTGATCAATTCAAACCTTAAAGTGAATAGCTATATATAAAGTGATTAATTATAACATTAGAGCGAAAAATTTTACCTTGATAACTAACAAGTTAAAATGATCAATTATAACTTTAATGTGATCAATATAAAGCTTATCGAGTGAAATTGTAAGTCAAAACCTAAATAGTGATCAATTATAAATTATAATCTTAAACGAGTTCATTATAACCTTAAAGGGTTCAACTATAATCTTAAAGTAGTCAACTATGACTTTCACATAACAAATTATAAATGATTAGTTATAACTTTTTAAAGCCATCAATTTCGATTTTCATCATCATCATCATCATCATCATCGTATGTAACGCATCTCTCTCATAGAAAACTATGATCAAGGTCAGGAAAGGGAAAAATGGCAGCAACCCATACTTATAAAGAAGAATGTGGCCTGAAAGTCCCTCGGCCGATAGGTTCTTGAACAAAGTTGACAAAATAAACATATAGGTCAATCATAACTTTAAAGGTATCAATTATAACCTCAAGTTGATCAAGATTTATTGATAAATATATTTAAAAAATTAAAATAAGACTGATTATACTACTCTTGCATGAGAAGTCTCATACTAATAAGGTTTTTAATCATTTTCATATGAACATTAATTAGTTTAAGCATGTATGTCATGTGCATGAGTTTCGCGTCTGTCAAAACATATATATTTGTGTATAATTTAATTGTATTAGTGTAATTTTATGCTACATGTGAAAACAATGGTGGGTCATTTACCACAGGGTGGTTCATAAGGTTGTTTTCAGATGGAATTGCCTATGGCTCAACTTATGAAGGGGTCGAAATTGAGATAGTCCTTATAATTAAAAATTAGTATTTACATAAGTAGCTTCTAAAGCCGTTCAAAAGCGACCCGACCCGAAAACCCGAATCGAAATCGAAAGTAAACCGACCCGAAAATGTGTTCCTTTTTAGCTTTATTGAATCGATAGTACCCGAATCGGATCGATCCGGCTGAAACCGACTTAACCCCAACAATTTTAGATCGAGCAGTTGTAAACTTGAACCAATTTTTAACATAAAAATATAATCGACTCATATTCAATCATCTTATTATTTAATCTAATAAAATGATTGATATTTTAATAAATTAAATTCTATAAATACATGGTTTCATATATTTAGTGATAATGATTTATGGTTAATATTTATTTAACTACTTTTAATCGAATTAGATAAAAATTGATAGAACTTTATAATTTTATTTTCGGTCAAACAAGTAAAAGTAACAAAGTAATAATGATCACTAATTGATGTACGATTCAACTATTTTTATTTTTGTAAAGGGAATCATATCATCAATTGAAAATGACTAACAACTTGACCAAATATTGACTCGATCGATAGTAATTAGTAATATGTAGCCGAAATCTATTTTTTTCAAAAAAACCGAACTCATTTTGTATCCGGCAAAACTGAACCAGTTATTAACCGATGCCAACCTGAGACCGATTGACACTCGACACGAACTTCAACCGATAATGAATCGATGATTACCCGATAGCTCGAATAACCGATCTTAACCGAACCGCAACTAAGCGACCTGACCCGTGCAACCCGTCGCAACATGTAATCGAAAAATAATCGATCCGAAATAAGATCGAACCGAATAACACCCGTCGGAAATTGACCTGATCACCCGAATGAACACATCTAGTAGCTTTTAACATGAATTGAAATTTTAGTATTATGTTTCTCAATTAAGCGCACAACTTTTGAACTACATAGTTGGAGAAAAAATAACTAAAACTTTACTTATATAAAGCTTTTTTTAATTTTGGCCTAGGCCCAAAAATTATTTACCATAAAGTAGAAGGCAACAAAGTAATTAATTGAACAAAATAAACTAAAGGGCCAAGAAGTAATCTCAACCTCTAGTTTGAAAACTATACTCTTAAATACCAACCCCCAACATTTATTGCAATATAATATTGTTATATAATATATTTTACTTTTAAATAATGTTGAAATTTTTTTTATTATTATTCTCTCAAGTCAAAATTTGATTAAATTAGTTTTTTATGACTCGTATATATTTTCCATAATATACACAGAGGGGTCTTTGAGGGTGTGCGAGATCATCGACCGCACAGGGCCCCTCTTTCTCCAATACATCAAAAAAGTTAATAAAAAAAGAAATATGTTAAATTTATTATTAAAATAAATATATTTACTATAATTAAGACGTAAAATATAAATTTTGCACAGAGCCCCCAAATTGTTCAAGACGGCTCTGAATATACACCCCTAAAGAAAAAAATTATCTAATTCTCTATGATTAAATTTGCATTAATTAATGAGCTATAATAGATATTGATAGGACAAGAAGGAATCCCATCTCTTAGGAAATTCCCCAACATTAAACCTCTCACCATGTGAAGGGAGGTGACCACAGATCATGTAGGGACTTTATATCTTACATGTTATAACAATAACAATGATTTTCTTAAACATTATTAAATGTTAAAAGACATGAATATAATGAAGTTAATAAAATAAAATAAATAAAATAGAGTATGTTCTGGAAGTTATACTATGTGGAATGTGGCTATGGTGTAAAGACATGGCCTTTTTAAGCCTGTTTCTGGTTTCTTCACATGCTTGTTGTCTCATTATGTGGTGGACAAGTGGAGCAATAAGACAACACTATTAATGCTTCATCTTCTTCCTCCTTAATGATTTATGGAGTATATTATTACTCATTTAATTATTACTTGTGAAATTATTAATCGGAAAATTTGTTGAGCATAATTCCAATTTTTGAAATTCTCCTGTGAATAATCTTTACTTTTGATTATCCATAAAAAATCCGAACGTTTCATCTTATTTGCTCATAGCACCCCTATCGAAATTGTGACCAGCTACAGCAGGTTGAAAAGCTACATTTAATTTTTTTTCACCAAAATAATCTTTTTCAACATTCAATTACATGCCAATTTGAATTACATCTAAGAAAGGTTGAATTTGATTGTTTTTATTGTTGTTCTTCAGAAAAATGGTAAGCTATTATTCTCATGGAGATCTCGAATTTGTTAATTTGCGAATTTTTGCTTAAACTTTCAAATGGTCACCCTTTGTCTTCCATTTTGAATTTCTACTATTCAATTACATCCCAAGTGATATGTTGATATGTTGTTTTTGGTTAAGAAAAATAGTCACTCCCAAAATTTTCTGGTTTATTTCTTGCTTAAATTTTCGAATTTATCTTGTTCTTCTTAAATTTGCGAATTTCTGTTTAATTTTAGAACGGTCACGCCAAATTTTTCGAATTCCTAAAGTTGGGTTTAATAATGGAGCTATGGAGTAAGGAGGAAGAAGATCGCACCAATAAAAAGGAAAATAATAGGTTAAAAACGGCTTTATCACCTGCAGCAGCCGGTTACAATTTCTAAGGGGTTGCTGTGAGTGACTAAGGTGAAAAGTTCGATTATTCACGAATAATCAAAAGTAAGGGTTATTCATAGGTAAATGTCAAATATAGGGGTTATTCTTAATAATTTTTCCTTAATAATTCTAGTTAGTTTAGCATAAGTTGTGTTGGTATTGTTTAGTTTAATTTTAAAATTAATTTAAAAAATACCTATTTTATACTCCTTTTGTAAAAAACTACTTCACATTTTTTAAATTTTTTTGCGAAAACTACCTTATATGATCCCAAATATATGCAAAACTTTACTACATGACAGAATTCGATTGTTGACCGTCAAGTTTTAGTTTGACCAAACACATTTTCTGTACGTGATGCTACTATTGAATTTAGGTGACGATTACTCTGCTCTCCATAGCTTCTTCCTTACATTCTTTTTGGTTCTCACTTATAGGACCCTAGACCCATCAGATTCGAAGGGTCCGGGTCTGAAAATTTTGGACCCTTAGGATCCGGATCTCAAAAAATTAAAAGGGTCCGGGTTCGGATCTTGTTGGACCCGCTCCAGACCCGCCCCATGACCATCCCTAAGTCTAAGTCTTAAATAGATCTAGAAAGAGGATCTATTACAATTTACAAGGTAAGAGTCGAATTTAGGGCCTCCTAGACCCAAATTAAGTCTCATTTATTATTTGGACCCAAATGCGTATTTGGATTTGTTGGGTCTGGAAAAATGGAACCTAAAACCTAAAAATAGAGGCGGTTTTGAGTGAGTCCAATAGAATATGGGACCTATAATCGTCCTTTATGTTAGTCTTTTTCATTTTACCGTAAAATTCTGACACAAAACACTTTTCTTTTTTGATCAATCAACAAATCAAAAACAAAAAATCAATTAAAACATCAATCTAAAATTATTTACCAAGCAACCTCTCGATATTTTTGTCACAAATGATACATCATACGTATTAATAAAAATGCTGGAAAATAGCAAGTATCATTCTTATGGAGTTTCGACAAATGGAATTATTTTAGTGGTTGATGTCTTGATGATAGGTTATACCTAATTTAACTTCAATCCGATTTTTTGAAGATTGAAGTTAAATTAGGTAAACTATTTATTTAATTTATACATAACCTTGAATTTGATGTATTTAATGAATTAAAAAGTGATTTATTCGCTAAATAATTTTTTAAATCATTAGTATTTAAGTTTTGAGTTAAAAAAACAATGTATTCGGTAAGTTTAATCACAATAATATACATATTAATAAAAATGCTGGAAAATAACAAGTGTCATTCTTATGGAATTTTGATAAATGGAATTATTTTAGTGGTTGATGTCTTGATGATAGCTCACATGACAACATTTACCTAATTTAAGTTCAATCCGATTTTTTTAAGATTGAAGTTAAATTAGGTAAACTATTTATTTAATTTATACATAACCTAGAATTTGATGTATTTAATGAATGAAAAAGTGATTTATTCGCTAAATAATTTTTTAAATCATTTAGTATTTAAGTTTTGAGTTAAAAAAACAATGTATTCCATAACTTTAATCACAATAATATATACTTATATTATTTTTTAAAATTATAATATTTATATATTTTATACTCATAAATCGTGCATTGCACGAGTTTCTATACTAGTATATATATAATACTTTTATTCTAATTCTGGGTAACATGACCCCTTTTCTTTCAATTTCAGGTAACTGTGACCCCTTTTCTTTTCTCCCTAAATAAAACAACAAGTATTGTATAAGACTCTCTCATCTTAAAATGCGCCAATATTAGTATCTCATCATGAGATGAACCCATACAAGTAGCTTGTTAATAAAAAAATCAAAATTAAAATTTCACTTGTCAGGAGGCGGTTATTTTTCTATAATAGTTTAGGTTAAGACAATTAAAATCATCTCACAATAAGACGGACTCAATAAATTAAATTGAGTGTAGATAAAATTAGTTTAGTTAGTTGTTTTTGTCCTTACCTTGTTTGTATTTTTTAGTCGTTCCTCTCGTCTCGTTATGTGTCTTGATGTTCTCCAATATCCAATCTCTTTGGGCCATCATGCCATGTGTCATGTTCATTTTAATACTTCTAGAACGTTATAAGGTGGTTCATCTTTAAAAATTCTTGGGAAATTCCACGTGGTAACCCCGAGGTTTTGGGTTTTCCACGTGGTAACCAAAACTTTTAAAAAATCCATGCGGTAACCCTGAGGTTTACGTAAATGTTCCATCGTGACCTTTTTGCATATAAAAACGTTAGCTAATGTTAATTTTGAAGCTTTATGGTTGTTGTATGCATATTTATACTACTCATCATTTCAAATGCCATCAGTTTGAACCTTTTTTCAAAAATTTAAACCTCAAATCTACCATTTTTCATCCAAATCATAATTTTTTCCTCCGAATTCAAAGATTGTTGAGTTTGGGTATATCTTTTGGGGAAATTGGTTGAAACTGATGCCATTTAAAATGGTGAGTTGCATATATAGGCGTAGAATAACCTTAAAGCTTCAAAATTAATGTTTCCTAACGTTATGCTAACGTTTTATGTGCAAAAAGGTCATGTCGAAACAATTTGGTAAACCTCGGGGTTACCATGTGGATTTTTTAAAAGTTTTGGTTACCACGTGGAAAACCCAAAACCTCAGGGTTACCACGTGGAATTTCCCAAAATTCTTTTAAAGGAAATAAAAGGCCCAATGTTTTTATAATTATATTAAAAAGACACCGTATTATATCTTAGACCAATTCTTTATTAAGAACGTCTAATTTAATCTTAAATTTTAAATTTTAATGAAATAAAATTGTTTTTTAGTTAACTACTATGTAAGTTTAACTTTAGACTGCTTGTATAGGTCCGTGTTATGATGAGACGGTTTCATACAAGACTTGTTGTAAATCTTATATCTTTTGTCACATATATAATCATTATGAAATGAGAACATAGAAAAAAAGGGAAAAGTGAGTTAACCATTGTGATTTATGGGTAACTAGCTAGAAAAATGTGTAGATGGAAAAAAAAAAAGTTAAACGCGTAAATGAAGTTTCAAACTCAGTTTTGAGGTTCATATTGTAAATTTCTTGAAAAAAACAAAAGAATAAATATTAAGAAAAAGTGTCAAAAAGTATCTAATAAAAAATTTTTTTTCAAAAAAGTACCGAATTAAATAAAATTTTCCAAAAAATACCTAACAAAAATTTTTTTCAAAAGAGTACCAACTACAACTGGGGTTAACTTTTCCGTTATCGTTTTTTGCCCATTTTTAAAAGTACCTAATAAAAATGTTCATTTTAAAAAAGTACCTACTAAAAAATTTATTTTCAAAAAAATACCAAGAACATAACATAATAATCCAGTACAACCACAACATAATATATAACTAGTTCTAAGAACATCATCCATAAAAAATTCCACACATCATTCAATACAAACACAATTAGGGCTGAACAGGGTTTGGTCTAAACCGTAAACCAAATCGGACCAAATCGTAATTTAAGTATTTGGTCTGGTCTGGTTTACGGTCTAAATGGTCTGGTCTGGTTTTTTAAAAAATAAAATACGGTTTCCGGTCCGATCTAGGTTTTAAAATTTTCAGACCAGAACGGACCGGAAAACCGTAATAATATTAGAAGGCCCAAATATGATATCTGGACTTTGGCGGCCCAAATCCCAAATCCCATTTACTTTATAGTAGGAGTAATATATAAACCATCTTTTAAAAAGTTGAAAACCCTAGTAAGTAGTTTCTTGACTTTCTTCAACCCAAACTTCAGCAAACGGCGCCCTTCTTCAACCCTAGTAAGTAGTTTCTTGACTTTCTCCATCTCAATTAGCTTCTTTCTTGCTTCTTTCTTGGTTTTTAATATAGTTTCTTTCTATTTTAATTTATAGTCTTTAATCCCCATTTCCTTCTCCATCCAAGCAACCCAGTTCGCAAGCCCAAACTCCCAACGATTGACGACTTGACAGTTCATTTTCACGACAGAATCAAGTGTAGAATCAAGTGTAGAGTATATGTTGATATTTTTGGGTACTTTTTTAAGTTTTTTGTTTTATATTTTTGGGTATTTTTCTCAGTTTTTAGTTTGATATTTTTGGGTATTTTTTTTCAATTTATGTATTTTTGATGCTATTTTTTGGTTGATATAATCAAGTAACTTGAATTATGTATGTATATTAATATTAATGTACGTATAGAATACATTATCTTAGATTCTCAATTTAAAAAATACATAAAAAGAAAAAAACCATAGACCAGACCAGACCAGACCGTTCTAGAACGGTCTGGTCCGGTCCGGTCTGGTGTCTTGATTGGTCTGGTCTGGTCTGAAAATTTTCCAGACCGGAATTTCTGGTCTGGTCTAATTTTTCTGTCAAACCAGACCAGACCGGACCGTGTGCAGCCCTAAACACAATATAAGACCATCATCCATCACAAATCTAGAGCGAGTAACGGTTGGTGTTAAGTTGACCGTTTATTAAAATAAATTTTATTAGGTACTTTAATTTTTGACACTTTTTAATATATAACCGGTCAACTTCACACCAACCGTTACTTGCTCTAGGTTTGTGTTGGATGATGTTCTTATGTTGTCTTTGTATTGGATGATGTGTGAACTTTTGAATGGATGATGTTCTTATGTTGTGTTTGTATTGGATGATGTGTGAACTTTTGAATGGATGATGTTCTTAAAGTTATATATTATGTTGTGTTCATGATTGTTAAAATTGCGATTCTAATCTACGATTCTACGATTTTACGATCCAAAAACAAACGAGCGATTTGAATCGCAGGTAGAATTAGAAAGTTTTAGAATCTTACGATTCTAGTTGGAATGAAATTTTGAGAGGTAGAATCATAATACGATTCTACGATTTAACGATCCGATTCTACTAATATAATACGAATTATTTTTAATTTTTCTTATGTACCATATTTTACTAATCTCTTTCGCATGTACACATAAATTTCAAATTTTCCATCATGAAAACTTTTAAAAAAACAAATTTCTTAATCAGTATGAAGATTTAAACTAATTATTGACAAATTTTTTTTTATATTCTTAGAAATAAAGTCAAAGAAATTTTAATTCATAAATTTAAACTTTTGAATTGGATAATAATGGTAAGAAACTAGATATTTTTAATATTTTTAAGTTTATTTGTAGAATCGTACGATTCTACGATTCGATTCTACCGATTCGATTCTATCTCTCTAAACGATTCTAAGTAGAATCACGATTTTAACAACTTTGTTTGTATTAAATAATTATGTTGTGTTCTTGGTACTTTTTTGAAAAGAAATTTTTTGAAAGAAAATTTTATTAGATAATTTTTAAAAATGGGCAAAAAAAGGATAACGAAAAAGTTAACCCCAGCTGTTAGTTGGTATTCTTTTGAAAAAATAAATTTTTATTAGGTGTATTTCGGAAAAAAAATTTTTATTAGGTACGTTTTTGAAAAAAATATTTTTATTAGGTACTTTTTGACATTTTTTCCTAAATATTACAAATGACTTTAAATAATTCTTAAAATAATTCTTGTTAAGAAGAAGGTTTACAAAACTCAACTAATTAAGTTATTTTGCAATGAAATTGTAAAATAATTGTGAACAAATTAAAAATCAATACTTGATTTACAAAACATGTTATGTTCAATCTAAAATTAGTATCACAGAAAATGACAAGCTTGTTTTTTTTTTTTTAAAGTTAAAATGACAAGCTTGTTTAATTAGAATATAATTTTGGGTTTTCTTAGCTTTGGATATATAGTTAAGAGGTATGAAATTCCAAACCATAATCACATAGCTTTGTTTACTTGTTTTTTTTCTAATGAATACTAGTTTGGAAAATAAGTTTTAGTAAACCCGCAAATGAGTTTTTTTTTTCTTTTCCAACACTAATTCGGCAAATCTTTCTTAAAACACAAGAAAAATAAGTATATTAAAACAAATTAAAAACTAATGTTTATTGAAATTGAAAATTTTTATAACTAAAGACAAATATCAATTATATTACAAGTAAATATTGCTTCCTTCTATCATACATTACATTAAAAAGTTTGGAAAATTCTAAGTGTCACAACTAAAGAGAGTTTGCAAAATATAACAAATTAAAGAGTAACTTAGAGGATATGATATACTGCATGATGTATTGTTGACAATTTCCAAAATTAAAGAGTTGATTTATACATATTACTGTCAAAATTAAGTGTTTCTACCGAATAACATTATTGGCATTGTCTTTTAACATCATATGTTTATATATGTCAATGCTTAAAGAACCGTGCGTTGCACAAGTAAATTCTACTTTTGTTCACTTTAATACTCTCATTTAATTGTGCACATTTGACAATGCAATAATTCTATCATTGATATATATATATATATATATATATATATATATATATATATATATATATATATATATATATATATATATATATATATATATATATATATATATATATATATATATATATATATTTGGCAAATAAGTATATAATATATACTGAGAGGACCAAAAACAAAACAAGGGCCCAAAATTAACTCAGGCCCAAGCAAAACACCTCAACAGGCTGAGGGCCAACCAGACACTACTACATGATAAGATGCTCTCTCATTCTATCTGTGCATCTAGAAGACACTCTAAAAATGATCTCTCTAGCTATCTGGTTGGGGCTACAAAAGTTCTTAGCAAAAACAATAAAATTACGCTGCTTCCGAATCCCGTAAATCATCTCTGTCCATAACATCACAGCGATCTTTGCTCGATCAGTCTTCTTGGCATTCAACCATTGCATGAGAGCGATTTCTTCTTGGATATTATGATTGTTGTGATGGAATTGAAGACCTGTAAAAACCAATCTCTTAATTTGCTGAGCATTGGGGCAGTCAAAAAGCAAATGGGCCATCGATTCTTCCTCCTGATGACAAAATACGCAGTTTACATCACAATCTACTATCCATTTACTGATGCGGTCCTTTGTTGCTAGCCTGTTTTGGATTGCTAGCCAGGTGATAAACGTGGCGCTGGGGGAAGCAAGATTCTTCTTCATGATATTTCTCCAGCTGACATTGGGTGTGTCAGCGATGAAGATGCTGTAAGCTTTGCTGATCGAGAATTTGCCTTTGTAGATAAGGGTGTCCCAACCTCCAAGCTGGGCAACAAAATTTCTCTGATTGAGGATTTTCTTGAAACTCCATGAAGCATGAATAGACACCTCCACTCTTGTAATTTCTCTGCTTTTAATGTAGTAGCTGTGCACCCACTTCACCCATAGATTTTCCTTGTTCTGGGTCAGATTCCACAGGTGTTTTAAAAGAGCAGCTTTGTTTCATTTTTGCATGTCCCGAAGCTTCAACCCCCCTTTGGCATGGGGGAGGACCATTTTCTCCCAAGCAACTGAAGCTTTCCTTGAGATGTCTTCTTTCTCTGTCCAAATAATGGATCGGCAAGCATCTTCAATCATTTTGATAAGCTTTTTCGGTAGACAAAAGATTTGAGCCCAAAAATTTTCTACACCCCGCAGAACACTCCGAACCAGTTGGATTCTCCCAGCATAAGAGAGCAACTTGGATGACCACCAGCGGATGCGACCTGTTATTTTATCAAGCAGGGGAAGACATCATGAATATTAAGTTTCTTAGAGTGAAGGGGGACTCCAAGATACCTAAAGGGAAAGGACCCAGTTTCCATGTGCAGGAGCTGCTGAATGTTGGCATGGATTTTCTCAGAGATACCAGTAGTATAAACGTTGCTCTTACTCGAATTCGCTTGTAACCTAGAAGCTGAGGAAAAACTTTCGAAAGTAGACATCATGGCTGTGACAAACCTAAGGTCTCCACTACAAAACATTAAGAGATCATCTGCGAACATAAGATGGGTGAGGTTTACACGCCTGCATCTGGGGTGGAATTTGAATTGCTCGTTGCCCTTCAAGTTATTCATGAGTCTAGACAAGTACTCCATACCAATAGCAAATATATATATATATATATATATATATATATAGATATATATATATATATATATATATATATATATAGATATATATATATATATATATTATATATATATAGATATATATATATATATATCTATATAGATATATAGATATTATATATATATATATATATATATATATATATATATATATATATATATATATATATATAGATATATATATATATATATATATATATATATATATATATATACATATATATATATATATATATATATCTATATATATATATATATATATATATATAATATATATATATATATATATGTACAGAGAAGCTAGAAATCAGGAGTTTAGGGAGAAGCTAGGGGTTGCACCTCTCTCTGCAAAGATGCGGGAGAACAGGCTCAGATGGTTTGGGCATGTGCAGAGAAGCACCCATGGCGCTCCAGTGAGAAGAGTTGAAACACATCATAGTGGAGGGCAAGAGAAGCCGAGGAAGACCTAAGAGGACGTGGGAGGAGCAGATTAACACGACTTGCTCGAACTACACCTCTCTAAGGACCTGACTAGGGATAGAGCCACATGGCGGCACCTTATTCACGTCCTAGATACTAGACTTGTTTGTTACTGTTTTGTGTCTTTCGTCGTCGCTATTCACTGCCTCTTTTACCTGTATCGTTTTTAAATTATAAATGATCCTTATGTTTGCTAACGTGGGTGTAAGATGCAGGTTTCAGATTTTTGGCAGGTCCTATCCTTGCAGACTACTATAGAGCCGAAGGACACTTATGACCGGCCTCTCTTCTGGGTATGAGACGCCTCGACCTTCCTTCCCCAGACCCTGACCATAGAGTATCTATGTGCGGGAACACTGGGTATGATGATGATGATGATGATGATGATGATATATATATATATATATATATATATATATATATATATA
>JAAKBH010000233.1:0-72353 GCA_019776075.1 Amaranthus palmeri | reverse complement strand
AAACCGTTTACTCCTTCATATTATTTTATTCTCTACTCTATATGGTCTATGATGTTTATATGCGTGCTTTCTTGATTTATGTTGGGCATTTGCTTTCTTAGTTTGCTGCTTACTATCTTAATTTGTCTAACGCTTGCCTTAGAGCTGTGGATTGATATATACCCCTACTTTTTGATTGATGTCAAAAGGGGGAAGAAGGCAAACAAACTTAAGTGTCTTGTGAATACTTGTGTTATTACTTAATCTTTGGATAATTGGTTCTCTGCTTGTGTTCTAAACCTAAGACTAGTTTGTTCTAAAACTTTTAAAATGTTCTTAGTTTATGATATAGGTTTCTCTTTTATACTGTTTGATATACCTAGGCTTAGTATGCTTAGTATATGACTTATTGTTTGACTTATTATAATCATGGTTTGGTTTACTCATATTATGTTTGCTTTTTATGGGATAAATTGATTAATTGTTGTTTGACGTTAAATTATTAAGTATCACTTTTGTTTACCCTTGATTCTTACAACTCATAATAATTTGAAGTACTTAGATTGTTGTGTTTCTTAATTTTATGTTTCTTAATTTAATGTTTCTTTATGTTTCTTAGTTTATAATTTCTTTATTTATAAGTTTTTATTTATTACTATATTTGTGTTTATGTTTTGGTTTGTTTTTATTTTTTTTAAAAAAACTTAAGTCATGTTTAACCACATGATTTTAAAACAAAAAAGGTTTTAAAATTTAAATTATTAGAATAATATGTTTACATTAGAGTTTAGTAAATTATTTGTAACAATTTAATTTACTAATTATGGTTGAACGTGTGTTAATCTCAAGCATGTTCATTGTATTTGTTTTACTCTATTGTTATTAAGTTTGTTTATAAAGTTTGTCATCATCAAAAAGGGGGAATTTGTTGGCCCATTTGGTTTTGATGCTAACATAAACATTTATAAAAAAACATATTACGTTTTGAGATTATTGTGGTAGGTTATATAACCGATCCTTAAAAGGTCGTTGATGGAACCATTAGAAGTTGAAAAGGGCATTACTACTTTACTGTTTCAAGATCAAGTCAAATTCGAAAAATGGTCAATCAGAGACTGTGCAGTGTTCCCAGATCAACAGTCAGAGAAGTAGTCAACAAATTTATTAAGAAAATATTTTTAGTTTTTATTTTTCTTTTTATTTTTGTTGCACGGGTGAATAAATCTAGGAAGCACAAGGTAGTTAACTTGGAATTTATTAAAAACTAAATCTTAAACTAAAATAACTAACTTTTAATTTAAATCTTAAATTAGATTTTTAAAATTAGGTCTTGGCTATTTTTAGCTAAAAGACAAGGGAAAACTTGGAGTAACTACCAAGTCTCTTACCCACTAACTCACGGTTATTGTCCACTACTCCCACATCTAAGGATCATGGGATTATGGCACAACAAGATCTAAAAAATGTATTTAAATGTTTTTTTGATAACCGGCACAATTTGGTGATCAATCAAGAGAGAAAATATTTCCGAAAAATATTTTTGTGCCCAAATCATTTTCGTGAGTTTCATAAATCAAGAAAAGGAAATCTTGAGTGTTTTTAATAGCTTATTAATTCCAAGATTATCTTCTTGTGCAAATCTTGTTTTGTTCATCCATTTTAGAGAATTTATTTTGTACGGGTTTTTGAGAGAATTTGTAATTAGACTTGGGTAAGTCTAAGGGGAATTGAGAGAATTTTTGTAAAGAGAGAAAAGGGAACGAGAAGAAGAACCGAGAAGAGACTGAGAAGAGAAAGAGAAGGAGAAGAGAGAAGAAAAGAGAAGGAGAATTAGTTTTATGTAATAGAGAATTATATTTACATAAAATTAATAAGAGAAGTGAAATCCCTAGAGGGTCGTGGCTTTTTCCCACGTTAATCTCTTGTGTACTTTTTAGTTTTCTTTAAATTGCTTTGAGTATTTTTATTATTTAAATTCCGCAAGAAAATTAGGGCAAAAATACTCTAAGGGCACTACAACAATTCACCCCCCCTCTTGTTGCAGTTCATTGTCTCTAAGTGTTTCCACATGTTTCAATGTCGAACATTTCAAGATAAAACGACTCAATAAATCACTTGATTTTCTTTAAAATCAATAATCATAACTCATTTTCATAGTATAATATTTAAAAGCTCATATTAATAAAGTTATGAACATAAAAAACATAATTTTGATCAAGGATTAAAAGCAAGGTCAAACATAATCAAATTTCAAAGTTTCGAACACTAAAAATTATACGATTTTGCTTAAATATAAATAGCAGTAATATTACACCTTATATAACATAACTTGAACTTTAAAATACTTAAATTAAATTTAAAAGATAATAGTGTTTGTAGAATTACCTTTATGAGCAAATTCTTCAATCAAAAAGTCAAATTAGAAAACCAAAGAACTTCATTGATGCATTTGAACAAACACTTTGTGTGCATCAACTTCTAACTTCAAAACATAAAGATTCAAGCTCCCTTTTTGCATCACCATCAATAATACTCAACAAAGAAAGAGTAATAATCCTAAATTGATCTCAATTACCCAATAAATAACCATAAACATTCCAATTTCTAATCCCACTTTTATAAATTCCATTTAGTACTATATCAGGACACCTGTTAGAATATTGGTCATATAACACTTAAATGAAATTGGTTGACAATTTATAAACTTACGCATTCAACAAAGCTTTGAATTTTATGTTGCGAGGCAAAGTTTGTCCTTGATTTAATGAGTCGAAGACGTGCACTATATTCGTCATTGGACAATAGACCAACAGTATCCAATGCACACTACAAAAACCACGATTTTAAAGCAACAAGATAGAGAAAACATAAGTAAAATTAAAATATAAGTTCAATTTCAAAAATAAAACTAATCACCTTTCATAGTATGGGGCCAGAATCAACGTGTGTTTAGATGCAAAGGAATGTTTTAGAGCACGTTCAATGTATGCCTTGACGTCATCTGGATCACTATCACTCCTATCATCCGAAATCGACTCAGGACAAAACCATCCAAATTTTTTTGGAGCTTCGATGCAATTCAGCTCCTCGTAAGCCGCACTAAACTCACGAATAAGAAAATTTTGTTAATAATTCGATTATTAAAACAATTAAACAATAAATCCTAAATTGTAAGATAAGAACATAACATACATCATGTAGACATGGATAAGGGCGATATTCAACATCTCCCCTCGCAAATATTGCCCAATGTCACTAGGACCAATAATGATCCTAGGCTCCTTGACAAAGTAGAATTGTTCCGTGCTCATAGGTAGAATAATTGGGTCCTCCTCACGCATGCGAGATGCACCTTTGTGCAGCCATAGGCAATCTAAAGATAGATCTTTAAGCTCTTCATCAGTCAAGATTGGAGTGATTGTCACCGACTAATAATAAACAAACAATAAAATGATCAATGTAATATACATTACGACTAATAATACACTATGACTAATAATATAAAAAAACCTAATATATATATATATATATATATATATATATATATATATATATATATATATATATATATATATATATATATATATATATATATATATATATATATATATATATATATATATATATATAGATAGATATATATATAGATGTAGGATCAAATGAGAAGGATTTTAAAATGAGAAGGATGAGAAGGATTTTTGTTTGATTTTCTTGGTTACGATGTATCCAAAAATGGATACTGTGTTATAAAAAAAGAACATTTTAAAATTGATGTCATAGTTACCTTTCTGTGTAACATAGTTACTTGTACAATTATGCGTTTTTTACTCAATCGTGACCATAGATTTTTTTATGTTAGTGAAATCAAGAGTGTAGAATCCTTCTTACCCTTCTCATTTTCAATGCCCTTCTCATTGGATCCCTCCTCTATATATATATATATATATATATATATATATATATATATATATATATATATATATATATATATATATATATATATATATATATATATATATATATATATATATATATATGACTAATAATATACTGATAACTCAAATAAACTAATGATACACTAAATAATACACTAATACGAGTAGTATTATACTAATGCGACTAATTATAATACTAATACAACTAATTATGACTAGAATACTATACGACGACTAATAGTACATTAATACGACTAATATTGCACCAATACGATATGACTAATAATTATATACTAATTAGTGATGGCCGTGGTCCGGGTTGGGCCGGTTCCGTTCCGGTTCCAACCGGTACCGGTTCCACCCGGTTCGCGGTTCCTTCCATTTTTAACATTAACCAAAGCTTTTCCTCCGGTTCCGGTCCAACCGGTTCCTTTGGCGGTTGGAAGACTGTTCCCGGCGGTCCCAATTCCCGGGCCGGGTGGTTCGGACCATCGGTTTTCATTTTATTATTTTTCGTTAATTTTTAATAAAAAAATACATAATTAGGCGGACGTCATTCGGCGATTCCTTGATTATTAGCGCAATGATTGGTTGTCTCGTTATAAAGTTTCTAAAAAGAACGAAAAGAAATAATGCCAGTAAAAAGAAACGAATCAAACGATAAAGAATCATAAAAAAAGGGGGAGAGAATGGACTTGAACCTAGTAGTCCCGAGGAAATCTAAGCTGCCTAAGTATACCGTGGTCCGATATTCCGTTGTCGCGATCCTACTCGTCATCGTCATCTGGTTGGTTGATGCTCCCGCCGACTCTCCTCCCGACGATGCAGACGTATCCATTAGCATCCATGGTCATCTTCGTCTTGATCATCATCGTTCATTTCTCCTTGCATTCGGACCTCCGCCTGATCCCAATCTTTTTTGCAAACACATATTTGAATGCTATGTGGTGCAAGACGAGATCTCTTTTCATCCAAAACTCTTTTACCTGCACTAAAAGCCGACTCCGACGCAACAGTAGAAGCAGGAATTGCAAGGATATCCTTTGCAATTCGCGATAATATAGGGTATTTTGTCGCTTTTTCTCTCCACCATTCTAAAATATTATAAGTACTTAGGTCGATTTCAAAATGATGTTTAAGGTAGTTATCTAATTCTATATATGTAGCAGAGGTGGAGGAAGATGATCCTAGAAAAGTATCATCGCGACTCATTATATTAGCGATTACGGAATTATAATAATCAAGACGTGCCGAGACGCTAGCACGCTTAGACGTATCGCGGCTCGGGTTATATATAGTAGCATAATGGTCATAAAGGTCTGATAAAAGTTTTTTACAATTGCCTACATAATTATGTACATCAGTAGGCGGGCGATTTAGTGCTTGATAATAAAATCCTATTACTTTAGTTAGGACTTCCGTCTTAAAACACGGATCTAAAAGTGTCGCTAGCCATAAATATAAGGGAAATCGGTAAAATAAGTTTTCCACTTATCCATCATTTCTGCAAGAATCGCTTCAAAACAACGTTAGTATCTTCATAAGAACATGAATGCAGATGATAAAAAACAGTAGCACATTCACTTATTACTAAGTGAACGTTTGGTTCGTATACATAAGAAAATATCTTAGTTGCGTGGACATACGCTTGTAGTAATTTTTCTACTCCTATAGCTAAGTCCCAAGTATCATCACTTATACTTCTATCCGTAAACTCACTATAAAGTTGTGTTATGACGGGGCGATATAAAAGCGCCTTTTTTAATAAATCGTGGGTCGAACCCCATCGTGTAGGAGTGTCTAAAGCCCAATATACTTTTTTAAGATTATATTGGGCACATAATTGTTTATATCTTCGTTTAATGTGTCCTAATCTAAGCCCTTTGACTATATCTCTAATGGGACCTAATAAATCACTTAAACTTTTGATACCTGCTTGACAAGATAAATTTACAATGTGAGCACAACAACGTACATGTAATAAACTACCTCCTAATATACTAGTAAAAGCGGGTTCATTATATAAATGTTCCATGCATTTTATATTTGCGGAAGCATTATCAGTAGAACAACTAAATATTTTATCCAATAAGTTCCATTCTCTACAAATTTCAACTAATCTATATTTAATGTTTTCGCCCATATGTCTTTCGGGCATTAACTCGAATGCGATTATTCTTTTTTGAGAAGACCAATTATGGTCTATCCAATGTGCTGTTACACACATATATGGTTCTAAATGTGGGGGAGCTGACCAAATATCGGTCGTTAAGCTAACTCTACCGTTAAATGTTTTAAAAATTTGTACTAACTCATATCTTTTTGATTCATATAATTTAATGGTTCTTCTTTTAAGGGTATTCCTAGGGATTGCTCTAAATTGCGGCTGTAAACATTTCCTATTGAAATATTCATATCTTTGACTTTCACCGTGTATAAAGGGCAATTCATCACCAATAACATATTTAGAAAACTCATCGATCATTTCATTACGATCATATTTAACAGGCATATCTCCGGGTCCGCCGGGGAAGTCCGTTGCCCATTGTGGTTGTCCGCTTCCGCTTGTTGTCCCGCTGCCGCTTGCTGTATGTGTTTCTTTTAAGATTCCATGTTTTTTGGCCAAATGCTTGTTGAAAGATCCCGTACCACCACCTAACACGTATTCACAAAACACAATAAATGAATATTTAATACATTCTAATATTTAATATCATTTATAAAAAGTTAAAACTTAAAAAGTATTTACCTTTGGTGAAATTGTAAGAAACTGAGGGCTTTACTCCTTGGCTTTCACATAGTTGACAAGTACATAAGAACATGTCCGGGTTGTCGGTTGGTTTTTTTGTAAAGTACGACCAAACATGTGAAACAGCTCTACCACTAGGAGGTAGCATTGCCGGAAAAGGTTGTCTTACTGGTTCATTTTCATCTAAATATAAATATAAAAACATTATTAAAATAAATAAGAATTTAAAATTCAATCAATTTGAAGAATAAAATTAGAAAACTAACCGATACTTTGAAAATTGACTCGTTTACCACGAGCTTGTCTTTGTTGTTGTTGTGCTTCTTCAAGTGATCTCGTTGATGATTGTCGAGATCTAAGTATCCCGATAGGGGTCGATGGATCATCTTCCTCTTGTTGTGTATTTTGTGGTGTTTCTTCTTCATCTTCAATTTCTTTTTCAACATATTCCGCATACTCGTGTAATTCTCGGTCGTAAGGCTCGTACCCTTCTGGATAAGTCGGTTCGTAATTACTAACCGAAGGTGTTGTTGATATTGATGGAGTTGAAAGTGCCTTTCTTTTGGAGCTAGAAGAAGAACCCCCCAAAGATTTTGCCACTTTAGTGACTTTTTTTGTGGCTTTTTTTGAAGAATGAAGACATGATTATATTTAAGAAATAATTAAGAACTAATTAAGAATTAATTAGATGACTAATTAAGAAATAATTAAGAAATAATTAGTAGACTAATTATGTAATTAAGAGAATAATTGCGTAATTAAGTAATTAAGTAGAGAGAGTAAGTAGAGAGAGAAGGAGAAGAGATGAGTTGTGAATTGGAATGGTTGAAAGTGATGGGTATTTATAGAGGAGTGGGTAACGGCTAGTTTGACCATTTGCAACGGCTCTTTTGACCGGTTCCACAGAAACGTTGGGCCGGTTCACCCGGTTCGGTTCCGGTTCCATGGAACTGTTGGGCCGGTTCACCCGTTCCGGTCCGGTTCTGCGGTTCCAACTGGTTCCATTGGACCGTCGGGCCGGTTTAACCGGTTCGGACCGGTTCAACCGGTCCGCGGTTCTTTGGTCCGGTTTTTTCGTTTTTTCCGACGGTTCCACGGTTCCGGTAACTTTTTCCCGGCGGGTCCACGGTTTCGCGGTTCAGTTTCGGTTCGGAACCTGTCGCGAACGTTCCCGTTCCGGTTTTCAGCGGTTCAGGACCGGTTCGGTTCCGGGCCAACCCGGACCGTGGCCATCACTAATACTAATCAAGTTAATAATAATGCACTAATAGAACTAATAATACACCAAGTATTTAATTTCAATTCAATACCACTTCCTCGCCATTATTGGAAGTGGTATTGATAATTCGTAATGATAATTCGTAGTCTGTTTTCTTATTTACAAAAAAGTAATATGCGATTCTTGGAAGCTGAGAAATTGATTGAGCTTTGATGATGAGGAATTTAGAAGTTTATGGATGAGAATGAAGAATTGAACAAGTTTTATACCTTCAAGCTGAGGACATATCACATTGCTAAAAAAGATAATGCACAAAATAGACATCAATAAATTGAACTCTCATTCAAAGTGTGTACAAATGAGACAGATTAGACTACATTCTTCTCAAATTATCTAACCTTGCCTGCAAGTCATCATCGATCCCACTATCATCATTCCCCGTGGCTTCCGCTTGTGCCACCTTGGTCTTAGCTGATCCAAATATCTAGATATGAAATAATGAAGCGATTAAATAATTAGAAAAATTGAACAGCTATACAATCATTAACAATGATATCACTAAACAATAACCACAACCAGCAAGCAGCAGTAAGTTGACGCTTATTAAGACAGGCAGTGGCGGACCCAGGAATTTCAAACTGGGGGTACAAAACACGAACGTCATACAGTGGCGGACCCAGGAATTCCAAACGAGGTCTTGCCATCGAATCTCACCTAGCCCTCCCCTCCCATCAACCTACCCCATATTAAAAATAAAAATAAAAATAAAAATAAAAATACTTGCGCTGGGCAGTCATGTGACACTTGAAGGAATGAACCCTAATCAACTCAAAGTCTCTAGCATCACAAACGATGGGCGAAAATTTTTTCAAATATTCTGACCAACTCATGCAAGTCAATTGTGAAAAATTCAAAGATAATGTTGTCATCTAAAGATTTTTTAAATAAAAATAGAAAAATCTAAGAAAAAAAAGATAAATTTTTGAAAAATGCTTCTTAAATTTTGTGAAAAATTTCCAATACAGTATGTTGAGTCCTTCAAATATAACTAACACAAACATGTTTAGAAATAACAAAAGAAAAATCCAATTTTAAAAATCTCACTCTTTCTCATTCTCTTTTAAAAAAAAATCCAACCTTTATACTGCTCAAAGTACTGACCTCGTTAAGTTACTTGCAACATTTAACATTAAACAAATTAAAAACCAAAATGTCGAATTACTAAGAGAAAAACTAGCATAAAGGTTAGATTTTTAAAAAATAATCGAAATGTGAGATTTTTAAAAGACAACGAGCAAAAATGGAATGCTGATTTTTTTAAAAAAAAATTTTTTATTTTTTTTTTTCAGAATTTTTTTTTTCAAACTAGGGGTACAACTGTACCCCCTTGTCACAATACTGGGTCCGCCCATGGACAGGCGTCTACCCTGAAAACATCTAACTTGACTTTTCAAACTTCAAAAAGCAAGACATCCAATGCTCTTCCTTCTTTAGCTTCTACAACAAGAGTTGATGCATATTATATCAATTAAAGGAACGGCAATAGTGACTTGCTGCATATTGGAGATATTATCATGAAACATAAATTCTGCTATACACATTTGAAATGATGAGTATTTAAATTTCATCAATGATGTAAAGAGCTTAATGCTCTCAATTCTGGGTTAATTTTGTGGGTATTTTCATTAATTAATCAAAAGGAATACAGCATGTACAATATATATGGACTAAGCTACTATAATTACATGATTTGATTTGCCTAATTAAAGCCTAAGTAACGGCTAGTAATCAGCATAATATCCGCCCAAAATATTGTGTAATATTCTAACTATGGCAATGTAATATACTGGTTTATACTTTCCTTCACTCCCCCTCAAGTTGAGTCGTGGGATTCCACACGCCCAACTTGCTCAATGTATCATGAAACTGTTCCGTTCCCATGGCTTTAGTTAGAATATCTGCTAATTGCTGTTTGGACCGAACAAAGGGAATGTGAATGATGTTTCCTTCGAGTTTTTCTTTTATGAAATGACGATCGACTTCCACATGCTTAGTCCTGTCATGTTGAACCGGGTTTTCTGAAATACTAATGGCTGCTTGATTATCACAGTTCAATTCACAACTGCTTTCTAGTCGAAACCCAATTTCTGTTAGAAGCATCCAGATCCATAGCACCTCGGTTATTCCTTTTGCTATTCCTCTATACTCTGCTTCTGCACTTGATAAGGCCACCACCTTTTGTTTCTTACTTTTCCAAGTCACAAGATTTCCACCTACAAGAGTAAAGTACCCTGATGTCGACTTCCTGTCGTCTCTGTCTCCAGCCCAGTCTGCATCTGTGTAGGCTTGAAGATCAAGATGGCCATTCTTCTTAAAGAATATACCTTTTCCTGGTGTTCCCTTTAGATATCTCAGAATTCTAAGGATGGCTTCCATATGTTGACTTTGGGGTTGATGCATAAACCTGCTCACTATACCAACCGCATAAGCAATATCAGGGCGAGTGTGAGAGAGATAGATGAGCTTACCCACGAGCTTTTGATATTGTTCACGGTTTGCTGCTTCTTCACCTTCGATGGTTCTTAATCCATGGTTGACGACTATCTGTGTATCAGATGGTTTGCAATCTAGCATACATGTTTCTGCAAGAAGATCCAAAATGTATTTTTTCTGACATATGAAGATCCCTTGTTACGATCTTAAGACTTCTATACCAAGGAAGTATTTAAGTCTTCCGAGATCTTTCATTTCAAATTCTCCAAACAGCTTTCTTTTCAAGGACTGGATCTCTTCTCGGTCATTCCCTGTAATGATCATGTCATCAACATAAATAATAAGGCATGTTATTAGTTTACCTCTTCTTTTTAGGAACAAAGTATGATCTGAGTTACTCTGATGATAGCCAAAATTCTTCATTGCTAAGGTAAACCTGCCAAACCATGCTCGAGGGGATTGCTTTAGACCATACAGAGCCTTTCGAAGTCTACATCCTTCTCCTTTCCTGAAATTTTCTGAGAAATCGGGAGGAGCTTGCATGAAAACTTCCTCTTTAATTTCTCCATGTAGGAATGCGTTTTTAACATCGAACTGGAGTAAGGGCCAATCTTTGTTTGCGGCTATGGAGAACAGAATCCGAATGGTATCGATTTTTGCCACAGGCGAGAAAGTTTCTGACTATTGATCCCATAAGTCTGTGTATATCCTTTGAGCCTTTCCAGACTGTGACAAATTTCTCTGTTCATCTGGCCCAATAGGATATCTGGACCTTTGAGCCTCATAATCAGGATCATACCTCTTAGGAGGAATCCCCCTTGTACTCCTTGGTGGGAGTTTGTACTTGGGTGATTCAACCAAAGGTGTATAATCATTATCACAACTTTCAACCTGTATGGACTCATCAACAACATTTTCAATCTCAATAATATCATCAGAGGGATTAGGATTTACCTCATGTGGATCGCTAGACAGGGTTGGTTGTGGTATTATTGGCTGTACATTTGTATTTGTGGCAGTCTCTGTAGCTGTATCATCTTGCTCAATTCGACCTGTGTCAACTGTGAGCCAACTTAGATCGTCACTAATAGTCTTCTCCCCCTGACATCTAAGGTGGTAGTAATAGGTTTCCTCATGAAAGTCACAATCAAGGGTAACATACATGTGTTTGGAAATAGGGTCAAAGCAGCGATAACCCTTTTGATTTACCCCGTAACCAACAAAAACACATTTAATAGCGCGGGGTTCTAATTTAGTCCTGTTTTGTTTAGGAAGATGCACATAAACAACGCAACCAAACACTTTTGGAGTAAGAGAGTGAACATACAAAGATTGAGTATGGGATGACATAGCATCAAGAGGGGTTTTATATTCAAGGCTCCTTGTTGGAAGACGATTAGTGAGATAATTAGTTGTTGCAATGGCTTCTGGCCAGAATTTAGTTGGGACAGATGATTCAATCATGATAGAGCGGGCTATGTTTAAGAGTGTCCTATTTTTCCGTTCTGCAATACCATTTTGTTGAGGAGTATTAGGACACGATGTTTGGTGTATAAGCCCATTTTTAGACATAAAATCATGCATCCGGTTATTAACATATTCGCCACCATTATCCGATCTTAAAATACGAATTTGTTTCTGGAATTGAGTAAGAATCATTTTATAAAATTTAACAAAAACATCAAAGACCTCCGATTTTTGTTTAATAAAATAAACTCAACTCAATCTAGTGCAATCATCAATGAACAGCACGTAATAAGAAAAAACAGAAGCACCTCCATCAGGAGCTGGCCCCCAAACATCAGAATGTATAACCATAAAAGGTTCACTAGCACGACTCAAACTAGGATAATACGATTGTTTATGACTCTTCGCCAAAATACAGGACTCACAATTAAAAACTAACTTAGAACCTCATAAAGAAGGAAAAAGATGTTCTAGGTAACCTAGGGAGGGGTGACCAAGACGACGGTGCCAAGTCCACAGTTGGTGTTCCATAGATCCGCGAACAAGTGCCGCACAGCCTTTTAGAGACGCCTCTGCTACATAGTACATACCTTTTTCCTCAATACCACGCCCAATCATATTCCCTGTCTGCAGATCCTGTATAATGCACGAAGAAGAGTCCATAAGAATATTGCAATTCAAGTCTCGAGTTAGCTGACTAACCGAGAGTAACTTATGTGATAATTCTGGTACTAAGAGACAATTTTTAAGGGTCACATTAGGAAGTAACTTGATTGTTCCCGTACCCGCAACCTTTATACATTCACCATTTGCAGTTTGGATTAAACGATTTTTCAACTTTTTCAAGAAAAATAAAATCAGATGGGTCATATGACATTGTGTGAGTCCACAATCTATAATCCACTTATTACCTTTTGCACATTTAAGTTTATTAAAATAAGACAACACAAGTTCATCATATGGGTGCATTTTCGTTTATTAAAGCAAGACAAAACAGAAATATCACATGAGTCATGAGAAGGGGTGCATTTTCGGTCATTAAAGCAAGACAAAACAAAATCATCATATGGGTCATGAGAACATTCTGGAACATAGGTTCCCTTTAAAAGGGAAACCCTAAGGGAGTAAGAGGAGAGAGAAGGCACAATTTGTGCCGTGTTACCTCCTTCCTGTTGCTTTCCTTTTGAGTTACCTTCATCTTCTTGCTTTGAGTGAGAAAAAGTACCATTGTCATACCTGCTGCCTCTTGTATCATACCTGCTACCATGAGTGGTTCTCCTTTCTGATTCGAAACTTAGGTGACCTTGAGGTCCAAATTTTTTCCGGCCATCTCCCCTTTTGTTGTCAGATCTGCCGGCCTCTTTTTTCCGGCGTGATTGATGCTCTTCCCACCAATCTGGAAACCCTATAAGTTTGAAGCATCCCTCTTTTGTATGCTTGCTTCCACCACAATGGGTACAGTAAAGGTGAGATTTGTCCTCTTCTTCTCGACGGATTTGGTCCCTGTTTGGTCAGATTTTTGAGATATATCCTCCACCTTAGGGTTGATTATGACCCGATGAAGGCTTGTGTTCTGTTGTTGCTGTTTTTGTGATGAGTCCTCCACCGATTCCTGAGGGTTCTATGCCCGATGATGGGTTCCCTGTTAAGATCTCTCTTCTTGAGATCTCTCTCCTGATATAGGCATAAGCTTCCTCTACTGTTGGTAGAGGAATTTTGTTGAGAATTTCTTTGCGGTCCTTATCAAAAGTCTCATTTATTCCTGAGAGAAATTGGTATAGCTTATTTCTCTATGATATTTCGGTGTAAATGGTAATATCTTCTGGGCACTTCATTGGGTTAGGAACCCTTCTGTCAATCTCTTTCCACAAAGAGACCAAGTTTTGGTAGTATGTCTCTATGGATTCACTGTTTTGCTTCACTGTGTTTGCTCTCACGGTTAGGTCATAGACCTGGAGTTCATCCTATCCACTGCTGTAAAGTGTTTCAATTCCTTTCCACAAATCTCGTGCCGTGGGTAGTCTAGGAAGTTGTTGACCAGATCGACCTCAATATTTTCAAGAATCCATGATACAACTGTTGCATCATGTTGGGACCTATGTAGCCTGGGTCGATGTGGTGAGGAGGCAATGATGTGTTTGAGCTTGCCCCGCCCACTTATGGCCAGATACATAAGTTTGGCCCATCTTGTGTAGTTGTGATGGTTGAGTTTAATGTTGAGGTTGATATTTTGGTTCGACCCTCCTTCGTGGCCGGGTTTGTTTGAGGTTAGGTTTTGGATGATTTGTAGTAATTGGTTCATGGTGACTGGATTTTCAGTCACTTCGAGAGATTGCTTTGGTTCATCGGCATCCGACATGGTTAAAGGTAAGTTTCATGGTAGATGATGAGGCTAGACACGGTTTCGGTCCCTTGAACCAACCGTAAGCTCTGATACCATAAAGAGCTTAATGCTCTCAATTTTGGGTTAATTTTGTGGGTATTTTCATTAATTAATCAAAAGGAATACAGCATGTACAATATATATGGACTAAGCTACTATAATTACATGATTTGATTTGCCTAATTAAAGCCTAAGTAACGGCTAGTAATCAGCATAATATCCGCCCAAAATATTGTGTAATATTCTAACTATGGCAATGTAATATACTGGTTTATAGTTTCCTTCATGATGTACTGCAGGATCGCTCTTTGTTTGGCCGACAATGCACATGCGTTCTTTTAGCGTGTTTCTTATTTCAGTAGCTCCATATGATTCTAAAAGGATTTTCTCAATTGCTTAATTCTCTCTTTGACATTAACTGCAGAAATTTCAAGAGATTTTCACAATACAATGTAGAACACCGTTACAAATAAAATAACCCCTCATGTACTGAACTATATTGTACTTCGGCATATTAATGTTCGGCAAATGTTTACATACATCATACCTAATTCTTCATCTCACTTTAGCATTATGAACTCTCGAGCGTCGACAGTGACTCTATTTGTTCATTATCTGAAACTCTCAATTCTAGTCTGAATTACGTCATCAAACTTTCTTTATCCTCAAGCATGTGTAGTAAAATGATTCAATGAATTTTGCATTTACCAATATTGATTTGTTGTGCAATCAAATGAATAGAGTTCAAAGAAAGTTGCAATGTGATCTTTATCCTCAAGAATGTCGCTGGAGTGCTTACGATAGCACAAGAAATTAATTGCATCATGTGATTCTTTATCCTCAAGCACGAGTAATAATTAAAGTGAATGGAGCATTGCCTTATACATGTTACAATAACTAACAGAATTTTCCCTGAAATAGATCTTATATGCAAAGTATACAATCAACCTCTAATCCGAAGTCCATACAACAAGATCATGTTGCCATTTTTATAAGCAAAGTATACAATGCCCCTTCTTAAAAGGCAAAAGGCATAAGAAAATAATTGCACTATTGCAACAATGCCTTTTAAGCATGTTAAAATAACTGATAGAATTTTCCATAAAATAAATCTAATAAGCAAAGTATACAATCAACCTCTAATCTCAAGTCCATACAATATGATCATGTTGCCATTCTTATAAGTAAAGTATATAATGCTCCTTCTTAAAAGGCAAAAGGCTAAATAATATAACTACACTATTGGAACAATGCCGTTTAAACATCTTATAATAACTAACAGAATTTTCCCTAAAATAAACCTTTTAAGCAAAGTAAACAATCAACCTTTAATCTGAAGTCCATACAACAACATCATGTTGCCATTCTTATATGCAAATTATACAATTCTCCTTCTTAAGAGGCAAAAGGCAAAAGCAAATAATTGCACTTTTGGAACAATGCCTTTTTAAGCAAATTATAATAACTAATTAGTCCATACTAACAGAAATTTTCCTGAAATAAATCATATAAGAAAAGAATACAAACAAACTGTAATCTTAAGTCAATACAATAGGATCATGTTGCCATTCTAATAAGCAAAGTATACAATGCCCCTTCTTAAAAGGCAAAAGGCAAAAGAAAATAATTGCACTATTGGAAAAATGCCTTTTAAGCACGTAACAATAACTAACAAAATTTTCCCTGAAATAAATCTTGTAAGCAAAGTATACAATCAACCTCGAATCTGATGTCCATACAATAGGATCATGTTGCCATTCTTATAAGCAAAGTATACAATGCCCCTTTTTATAAGGTGAAAGGCAAAAAAAAAAAATAATTGCACTATTGGAACAATGCCTTTTAAGCATGTCACATACAAAATTATCAATAGAACAATGCCCCTTATGTTGGCGATAATTATTGCTTATCACATCATAACCCCGGTCAAATAAGTTATGGTTTGTCCTTATTCTATTTATGTCTACTCTCATAAATAGACATAAAATGAATTAGTTTGAGGAGTGTTTCTGCTAAGAAACGATCAATTTTATAAAAAGATTTTAGGTAGGAAGTCTCTTTATCATGTAAATGAATGATGTATTTATAGAAATATTATGGAGGTAGTTACCTGATTAATTCATGGTGATCATGGTTGTGTAAGTGGGGCTAACAAGTGGTTACTTTAGGAGTAATGGGTAGTTACGAAGGTGGTAGTTTATGCATTGACTTATGTATTGACTTTTACCTTTGACTAGGGGTATATTCGATATTGTAGGTATACAAGATAAGTCATCGAAACAAGGTTTCCATAGGTGAACCTGCGGAAGGATCATTGCGAAACCTGCCTAGCTGAAACAAGGAGAAAATACCACCTACTAAATGGGTCGTAAATACCGTAAAAATATAATGTAATTTTCTTGCCATTCTTATAAACAATTAAATTATTTGATATTCATGACCAAATTAATATATTCCATCTCTCGTTTACTCAATTAATTGAATATCAAATTGTGTTAAAATCAATATGATTTGGAGACAGAATGATTATATTAATAGTGTATTTTCATACACAAATTCTATATCAGACGGTCTTACGGTGATACCATTTTAATTGGCTTCGCCCAATGTATATTTATTTTTAAAGTGATAACTTTTATAGCTTTAAAGTTACACTTACAAGCTTAAAGTGTGCTAAACAAGTAGGATTCTTTTGCCTTTTAAGCAAGGTTGTCAGGATCGAGATTCTACGCAGGATCGAAATCATCAGGTGGGATCGGATCGTTGGATCAGATCGTAGGATCGGTCGATTATACAAATTTGCAGAATTAACAAGTTTTATCAAGACCATGCTTATTGTTTGATGATTTTCAATATAAAAAAGCACTAAAAACACATCTTTTTTAATACTATGTGTAGATTAAAGATACTAGCTTCTTCATCATCATAATCGTTGTCAATGTACAAGTTTCAAATTGATAATGTGAACACATAATGTCAAAATACATCATAATCTTTTTTAATAATGTCAAACTAAAAGTTTCAAATTAATCAAAATAACAAATAGGTTTTAGGTTCATAACAAATAACATCCAATAATCCCATAAAGATTATTCGAGCAGCAGCCAAGTGAGCCAACAACCATTATCGAGCAGCAATCATCAATTAGAGCATGAAGATGGATGAATAATCCCATAACAAATAACAAATAGGTTCAGATTCATAACAAATAACATCCAATAACATCCAATAGTCCCATAAATAACATCCAATAACATCCAATAAGATGGATATTGCAAAATACAAAATATCGAGCAAAAATCATGAAGAAGAATGATTAAACTCATCAATTCGAGTAGCAAGCCAACACATATCGAGCAAAACTCATCAATTCGAGCAAAAATCATGAAGAAAAATGATTTAACTCATCAATTTGAGCAGCAAGCCAACAAATATCGAGCAAAAAGAATCAATTCGAGCAAAAATCATGAAGAAGAGCAGTAAGCTAACACATATCGAGCAGCAAGCCAGCAAATATCGAGCATCAATTGCAAAATACAAAAAATACATAGGTGAGAGATGGATAATCGAACCTGAAATCAATGATTTAAAAAGAATGGTGAGCAGCAACAGTTTCAGACTTCAAAGAAGATGAATATGGGAGATGTGAGGTGCGTTTTAGGGTTTAGGTTAAGAGGAATGTGTTTTTTGGTGAGATAATGAAGGACGTCGTTTTCAGGGTTCGGGAATTTAGGGTTTTTTTGGGGGGAATTTCAAAGAGTATCAAAATACCTGGCTTTAACATAGGATCGGTAGGATCGGTGAAAAATCGCGATCCTGTGCGATCCTACACGATCCCAGCGACTCTATTGACGATCCCACCTAATTTCGATCTTGTGAGCGATCCTACGCGTGGGGACCGATCTGGGTCGTAGGATCGTACGATCCTACGATCCGGATCGCGATTCTAACAACCATGCTGCCTATTGTATAAGCCTTCTAAACTGGGTGCTCCTGTGCCTGCATTAGATGTGTAATGATGAATAGTAAGAGGTTGCAACCTTGAGCTTATAATCAACCATCACATACACTTTTCCATGACGGCAGAAACAATCAACACATTAAGTCAAAAACCTAACTCAACAAAATTCATCAAAAAGCAAGAAAGCTAAGTAAAGCTATTAAATTACTAAACTAAAAAGGATTAGAGTAAAGTCCAATTTGTGAATATGGATTCCTTTGAAATAGACCTAGACAATTAAATAGACAAACTACATGCAACTAAAAACCACACAACAAATACAACCCAACTTGTGTCAACACACTAAGGACTCCCACAACATATGTCCAAGCAAAACACTCACATCACGACATGTGTCCATACAACAAACATTTCCACAACATGTGTACAAACAAAGCACTCAGTCACATGCAAACACACTAACATACATGCAAAATAAATCTACTTGCAATAAATCCAATGACATGTGTACTACCTTATGCACAACACAAGGACACACACCCATCATCCATGTAAAAAACAAGAAAATAAACTAAACTACATGCAATCACTCACAATGTGATAGTGTTGAGTGTAAGCATGTTACTATTCACGAATGATTAGTACTTCCTTAGCCACATTTTATTTATAATGGATAATGGATAAGTTCTGTAATCCTTTAAATAACACCATGTTTAAAGGTTGGATGATTTAGACCCAAATAAGCTAAGGATTTCTTTGAATGTTCTATTAAGGAATTTTGATAAATATAATTGGACGTAGGGCTCTTATTATATGGGGTAATGAACCAAATACAGATGGTTCAGGAGCAACACAAACCCCTAGACAAGCCTCAGCACCAGAAATCACTTCAAAGCATCATTCTGAGGAAAACTTGCACCAAACCTGGGGAACATGGAACCAGCACCCAACCAAGACATGGGGGAATTCATAATGGAGTTAGACACAAGGTCCAACCAAGAAAAAGCCCTAAAAGAGAAGGAGGAATCAAATATAGCCCTAACATACTCAGCTGCCAGGGCACAGGACAACCCTATTACACCTACCTGCCAAGGGACCTTGCCTGACCTGTGGAGAGCAGAACCAAGCATTACTGAAGACTTGGAGGGTATGAATGGAATCTCCATACATGGGCCACACTGTCAAGGCCCAAGAACACTTCTCCTAATCACTGGAAGGCCATCAGAAAGTAGAGCCAAGGTTGCCTGATCATCAGCAGAACATGTTCAACAATTCAAATAACTTAGGCTGTTTTCTGTTTAGGTGTTTAAGTAGTCACATGATGTGCACGTGACTCTTGTGACCGTTATAATTAGTTGATCATCCTTTTAGTTGATGCATTTGTGTAATCCAAGCCTATATAAAGGGCTCATGTGCCTTTGTAAACTCTTAAGTTGAAATTCAAGTTGCATTTTTTCTGAAATTGTGTTAATTTCTGTCTTCTCTTCAATTGTGGTAATTGAAGAGACTTAAGGGCCAGCCTGCCCTTACTAGGAGAGGTATCTTGTAGTCAAGGGGACTCACCCTAACCTGCAATATAAGATAGCTAAGGTGTACATTGAATGGGAGAAAGGGGTTGAGAGATTGTGTTAATTTCTGTCTTCTCTTCAATTGTGTTAATTTCTGTCTTCTCTTCAATTGTGTCAATTGAAGAGACTTAAGGGCCAGCCTGCCCTTACTAGGAGAGGTGTACATTGAATGGGAGAAAGGGGTTGAGAGATACTTTGACTATAAGGGGACTCACCCTAACCTGCAATATAAGATAGCTAAGGTGAAATTAGTTAAGTTAGCTGAGACTTGGCTTGAAAGGCTTCAAAGGCAGAGATTGAGGGAGAACAGGCCTAAGATTAGTTCTTGGGACAAACTCAAAAAACACCTTAGGAGAAAGTATATTCCCTCCAACTATAAACAACAACTCTATATACATTGGAGTAACCTTAGGCAGGGACAAAAGTCAGTGGCTGAATACATTAAAGAAGGGGAAAGGCTGACTGTTCTATGTAATATTGATGAGCCAGAGGAACTAAGAATAGGAAGATTCTTAGGGGGGACTGAGGGATGATCTGAGGGAGAAAGTAGAAGTGCTTCAAAACCTTACATATGAAGGGGCATGCAACAGTGCCTTAATATTTGAAAGATCAGCTAAGAGAAGAGTCAATCCACCCACTTACATGACCAACAGAACTACTAGTGATACAAAACTAAGGCTGTGAGGGTCCTTGGTTTTGTAGGGTTGAAAGAACAGGCCTTTTGGCTAGTGATGAAAGTCTGAAAACTCTGAAAAATCAGCACTCAAACTAATATAGACACCAAGAACTAGCTTCTTGATTTTCTGATGTATTGACTCTTGTTGGATCTGTGCTGAAGACTCCTTTGCACTGTGATGATGACCTAACCTTCCAGGTATAGGTGAACCCTTAAAGAAGGTCCAGGTTGTTCCACAACCCTTCTTTCTAAAGGATCAAAGTTGCTCCACAACTTTGATGTCAGTTTGCAAGCAAACCCAAAAAACAGAAAAATAACCTTTTCCTGAATTACCTCAAGTGTATTGAAAACTAAAATCAAATTTGTCTTTTACATGATGAGAGCCTCTTCTTATATAGGCTAAAAAACAGAAAGTAACAGTCATATTGTCTAAAGAAAACATGTGCCTAACATGTGCACAATTAAAACAGAAAACAAGGCAAAAATGACTAAGTCTTAAAACACTGCTTAAACTGACTGACAGCCTTCCTTCAAGCTCCTCCCTACAAGTCCTGGTGCACTATGAGGAGAGTCCTGGGGCCTTGCCTCCTTGGTCCATGTATCCAGATGACATTTCCACCCTGAGTTGGCTCTGGTTGACCCAGGTGTGTGCTCAGCACGTGCCCCAAGGTAGGGTATTTGACAGGTGCTTCTGTTGTCCTGTCTCTAGTGACAGTCTTGGCTTTGGGGTCTTTATCTGACTTTTCTATGCTTTCCAGCCTGGTTTCTTGGTTTGGTGAGTAAGTTAACCCTTCATGGGGTGTGTCCATCAGCTTACTTCCTCCTCCTTTGTTTTCCTCAGGATTTGGTGCAGCTATCTTCCTCAGAATTCCTGTTAATTTGGAAGGATTTCCCCCTTTCTGTATTCCTTGAGTTTGGTTGATGTGATCAGTGTTTGTGCCTTGAATATGTGATCTTGGGTTCATTATCCAACTTCTAGATGCCTTGTTATATGTAGCATGGTCCTTGTTACTTCCTAAGGCGTGTGTTAAAGTCAGACAGTGCTGATCAGTCTCATCATTTGTGTTTGTGTTCATCTGTTCTAAGCTGATGTTCCCTTGCTGTGTGTCTTCCCCTTGCTCTATGCTTGGAACATTTGTTTCAACTCCTCCCTCTTGGGGAAGAATTGTCCTCAATTCTTGTGCAGGCTCATATAGGGTCAGATCCCCAATGTTGAAGATGTTAGAAACATTGTACTCTGGAGGCAGTTGAATTTCAAAGGCATTCTTTCCAATCTTTCTTATTACTGAGAAGGGACCAATTACTCTTGGCATTAGCTTGTTTTTCCTTAGTTGAGGAAACCTTTCTTTCCTAGTGTGCACCCACACTTGGTCTCCTTCCTGAATTTCAGCCCTTTGTTTAAAATGTTTGTCTACCTTCAGCTTATACTTTTTGTTGGCCTCTTCCAAGTTGGACTGCACTTCCTGATGTATAGCTTCCATGTGTTTGATTAGATCTTTAGCTTCCATTTGTTTGCTGTCACACAGAGGCAAATCAATTAGTGATATAGGAAGATGAGGATTTGCACCATACACACACTCAAATGGGGAGTGTTTGGTGGCAAGACTAGGTGTGACATTGTAAGCAAATTCAGCATGACATAGTTTCAAGTCCCATTCTCTGAAATTTTTATTAACCAAAGTCCTAAGGAGGGTGCCTAAGGTCCTGTTAGTGACTTCTGTCTGACCATCTGTTTGTGGATGGTAGGCAGTGCTGAAAAGCAACTTAGTCCCTAAGAGATTCCATAGGGTTTTCCAGAAGTGACTCATAAATTTGCTATCCCTATCAGAAACTATTGTTTTGGGGATGCCATGCAATTTTACAATTTCAGAAAAGTACAAATGAGCTATGTGCTGTGCATCATCTGCCTTAGTACAGGCTACAAAGTGTGCCATTTTTGAAAACCTGTCTACCACTACCATGATTGAATCCTTTCCTCTCCTAGTTCTAGGTAAGGCCATCACAAAATCCATACTAAGGTGTTCCCATGGTTTCTGTGCAACTGGTAGGGGCATATATTCTCCCTTATGGAAGGTGACCTTGGCCCTTAGACATGTTTCACACCTCAGAATGTGTTTGCCAACTGTTCCTAGCATCTTAGGCCAGTAAAAATGTTGTGAAAGCATATCCAAAGTCTTTTGAATGCCAAAATGCCCTGCCATGCTTCCCTCATGCACCTCCCTAACCAAAATAAGTCTCAAAGAGGTCTTGGGTATGCACAATTTGTTTCCCTTAAACAGATATCCTTGGCTAATGTTGTATAGGCCCTGTGGTGTGTCTTGGCAGGTTTTGTATACTTCAGCAAAGTCAGGACAGGTCTGGTATTGATCCTTAATGATCTCAAAGCCTAATATTCTTGAGCCTAATATTCCTAGTAAGCTGTGCTTCCTACTCAAGGCATCAGCTATGACATTGGTCTTTCCCACCTTATATCTTGCTGAAAAATCAAAGGTCTGTAAAAACTCAACCCATCTAGCATGCCTTCCACTTAGTTTGTGCTGACTATTAATATGTTTCAATGCCTCATGATCTGTATGCAGCACAAAGGGTTGCATTCTCAAGTAATGGGACCAGTGCTCAAGTGCCCTTATGATAGCATAGAATTCTTTGTCATAAGTTGAATAATTGAGCCTACTATGGTTTAGTTTCTCACTAAAAAAGGCTACTGGTCTTCCTTCTTGGACCAGGACTGCTCCAATACCCACTCCACAAGCATCACACTCAACCTCAAAAGGTTTGGTGAAGTCAGGTAACTTAAGTATAGGGGCTGCACACATTAGGTCCTTAAGGGTCTCAAAAGCCTGTTGAGCAGCTTCTGTCCATTGAAATTTCCCTTGTTTAGTGCATTCTGTGACAGGAGCCATGATGGAACTAAAATTTTTAATGAACCTCCTGTAGAATGAAGCTAAACCATGGAAAGATCTCACTTGGGTTAAGGTGGTTGGTGTAGGCCAGTCCTTAATGGCTTGGACTTTGCTAGGGTCTACCTTTACTCCATCTTTTCCTATAATGTACCCTAAGAAACTGACCTCAGGAAGTAGAAAACTGCATTTCTCTAACTTGCCATAAAGTTTTTGCTCTCTTAATACCTCAAACAATTGTCTCAAGTGATCTAGGTGCTCAGTGAGTGCTTTACTGTAAACTAAGATATCATCCAAATACACTACTATGAACCTGCCTAGAAAGGGTCTCAACACCTCATTCATGAGTCTCATGAAGGTGCTAGGGGCTCCTGTTAGTCCAAATGGCATTACAAGCCACTCATAAAGTCCATATTTTGTTTTGAATGTTGTCTTCCACTCATCCCCTTCCTTCATTCTAATTTGGTGGTAACCACTTCTCAAATCCACCTTGCTAAACCACTTTGAACCAGACAACTCATCAAGCAAATCATCAATCCTAGGGATAGGAAATCTGTATTTTATAGTAATATTGTTCACACTCCTGCTATCAATACACATCCTCCAGGTGCCATCCTTTTTTGGCACAAGTAGGGTTGGAACAGCACAAAGGCTCAAGCTTTCCCTCACATAGTGATACAAATGTGGTTGTATCAAAGGGAGACAGCCAAACAAGCCAAGCCAAGGAGCCAAGGAAGTCAAAAATAATCCCAAAAACATCAAAAAGAGCAGCAGCTCAAATATGACGACCAGGGCACCTTGGTGGACTTGTACAGACCACACCCAAGTGTATTTTGGGACACCAAGGGTAGATTTGGAATCTCTACACTTGGAACTCACTATCAGGACCAAAGAAGTTCAAAGAACATCATGGCAAAGGCTCGAGAAATGGTGCTCAAGGTCGCTTGTTTGACAGATTTTCTGATTTTAATATTAGTGTGTAATTTTCTGTTTTTGGCTCATTTAAAACGTGCACATGTGTCACGTGAGTGCTTTTAAGACATTTCTCTTATGTTGTGTACTAAGCCTATATATAGGCATAGGCTTCCATTGTAATAGATAGTTCATAATTCACTTTTGGAGAAATACTACAAGGAATATTTTGGAAAAATATTTTCTTTTGTTTTGAAGTTTTGTGTGTGCAA
Source organism: Amaranthus palmeri (assembly GCA_019776075.1). NCBI lineage: Eukaryota > Viridiplantae > Streptophyta > Magnoliopsida > Caryophyllales > Amaranthaceae > Amaranthus > Amaranthus palmeri. The sequence goes on along the minus strand of JAAKBH010000233.1, from coordinate 47,839 downwards.
ACTTCATCAAGATTGTGGAGTTTAAGGAGTTGTGGAACAATCCTTAACCTCTAGAATCTCACACAAACCAAGGGGACCTTGGGTTGTGCTTAGGCTAAGAGGATTGGGAGAAGGAACCAAGACCCTTAGTCATATCCATCAACAACAATCAACCAAGAATCTGATTCTTGGAGTGTTTGTGATCAATAGGGCTGTTTGGGCCCAATTTTGCGAGTTTGTCATCGTTTTTTCAAGCCCATGAATGATTCAATGCTCATCTATGCAACATAGAGGATCTATCTTGCCTTAGATTCGCATCACATAGCCTCTTTGCATTAATTCCTCAACCTGTCTCTGCAACTCTTTGGTCTCCATAGGGTTAGTTCTATATGCTGGCTTATTGGGTAAGCTAGCTCCTGGCAACAAATCAATTTGATGCTCAACTCCCCTAAAGGGTGGCAAACCAGGGGGTAGGTCTTCTGGGAACACATCTGCAAACTGGTTTAGGAGTTCTTTTACTTCAAGGGGCACAATGGTAGGGTTACTGACTTCCTTGGTGAACAATAAGTAGGCTTCCTCTCTTCCTTTTATTTCTTTGTCACACTCCTTCCTTGTGATTAGATGGATTGGGGCCTTAGTGACTTTGGGTGGGATAGCCTTGTGGGGAGGCAAAGGAACTAACTCTTTTCTTTTTCCTTTATGTTTCAAAGTATAGGTATTGGTATAGCCATTGTGTAAGGTCTTCTTGTCATACTGCCAGGGCCTTCCTAAAAGTAGATGGCATGCATCCATCTCTAAAACATCACAAAATCTCATCAGTGTATGATCCAAGGGTCAGGCTAACCAGGCATTGTTTGTCTACTAGTCCACTAGCCTTATTATCTAACCATTTCATTTTATATGGATAGGGGTGAGGCTTAGTCATCAAACCTAGGGTCTGAACTAATTGCTTACTCACACAATTAGACTCACTGCCACCATCAATTATAAGGTCACATACTTTGTCCATTATCTTGCACTTTGTTTGGAATATGTTCTCCCTTTGATCAGATTTTTTTGCCCTTGGGGTGGTATGGAAGCTCCTTCTAATGATCAGGCTATATTGTTCTTCCTCAGGTAGCACTCTTTCCAGGTCCTCCTCTTCTTCCTCCTCACTGTCACCCTCAAATCTTTGCAGTGTGCCATCCTCCCTCTCTATATAAGTACCATCCTCATCACTGTTGTTGTTTGGAGGGTAGATCTCTTTTTCCTGCCCATTTCTAGAGACTAAAATCTTCTTAGGTCTGGTATCCTGTCTAATTTCATCCCACTCTCTCATAGTAAAAGCTCTAGAGTTAGGACAATCCCTTTTATAATGACCCCTCCCATTACACTTGAAACAGACCACATCTTTGGGGGGGTGCTTCTGTTCTAGCTAGGTTGGTCTTCTGTGCACTACCCTGAGTATCCTTCTTAATGCTTGAGGTAGGGTTAAAAACCTTAGAAGGGTAAGTTCTGGTCCTAGGGGTGTCCTGCACCCTCTTCTTAATTGAATGCTTCTCTATTTCTAAGGCTAGATTGACTGCTAGGTGGAAGGTCAAGTCAGGTGTGTACAATAACTTTCTTTTGATGTCATCTTTTAGGCCTGCTATGAATTTGCCTACTCTCAACTCCTCAGTGTCATTGACTTCACACAAAACCTCAAGTTTTTCCCATTCTTGGACATATTCTTTAACAGTCCTAGTACCTTGGACTAAGGTACCAAATTGAACATATAACTGTTGCCTATATGTGGAGGGTACATATTTCCTTCTCAGATGTTTTTTCAATTTAGTCCATGTGTTTATTCTAGGCCTCCCTTCCCTATCTCTCTGCCTTTGAAGTCCTTCCAACCAGGTAGAGGCAATCTTAATCATTTTAACCTTGGCTACCTTAAATTGTTTGTCTGCAGGGGTTTCTTGATACTCAAAATATTGCTCCATCCTCCCTTCCCATTCCAAATAGCTGCTAGAGTCATGAGAATAACCATCAAACTCTGGAATATCTATCCTAATAGACCTATCTTCCTGTGGTCTAAAGGGTTGGGGTTTCTGTTCTGTTGGTGAGGGGGTAGGACTCCCATGTTAGCCATGCCCTGCAGAATTCTTTGCATATTTTCCTCTAGGGCCTCAAAGCTTTCTTCTATGGCCATATTGATAGGATCCAAAAACAGAAATAAAGTTTTCAACAATTTTAAAACACAACAAGAAACAGAAAAAAGGTTTGATGCCAAGAAACAGGATGCAATGTTATATATTTGTTTCCTTTTGTTAATGTGTAAAACAATGTAACAAAACTGAATAGAACAAAGAAACAAGTAGGAGGAATCACTCCCTGTATGTTAACAGTACAATGGAGTGAAAGGCTTGGTTGATCTTGATGCAGTCACAATCCCTTCTTGATTCCAAGATTCAGCACAACTGATTAGTGGATTCTTGATTGTCTGCTTCTGTTAGGACTTGCTCCCCCTTCGTGTGTTGGCTCTGATACCACTTTGATACAAAACTAAGGCTGTGAGGGTCCTTGGTTTGGTAGGGTTGAAAGAACAGCTTGGCTAGTGATGAAAGTCTGAAAACTCTGAAAAATCAGCACTCAAACTAATATAGACACCAAGAACTAGCTTCTTGATTTTCTGATGTATTGACTCTTGTTGGATCTGTGCTGAAGACTCCTTTGCACTGTGATGATGACCTAACCTTCCAGGTATAGGTAACCCTTAAAGAAGGTCCAGGTTGTTCTACAACCCTTCTTTCTAAAGGATCAAAGTTGCTCCACAACTTTGATGTCAGTTTGCAAGCAAACCCAAAAAACAGAAAAACAACCTTTTCCTGAATTACCTCAAGTGTATTGAAAACTAAAATCAAATCTGTCTTTTACATGATGAGAGCCTCTTCTTATATAGGCTAAAAAACAGAAAAGTAACAGGTCATATTGTCTAAAGAAAACATGTGCCTAACATGTGCACAATTAAAACAGAAAACAAGGCAAAAATGACTAAGTCTTAAAACACTGCTTAAACTGACTGACAGCCTTCCTTCAAGCTCCTCCCTACAAGTCCTGGTGCACTATGAGGAGAGTCCTGGGGCCTTGACTCCTTGGTCCATGTATCCAGATGACATTTCCACCCTGAGTTGGCTCTGGTTGACCCAGGTGTGTGCTCAGCACGTGCCCCAAGGTAGGGTATTTGACAGGTGCTTCTGTTGTCCTGTCTCCAGTGACAGTCTTGGCTTTGGGGTCTTTATCTGACTTTTCTATGCTTTCCAGCCTGGTTTCTTGGTTTGGTGAGTAAGTTAACCCTTCATGGGGTGTGTCCATCAGCTTACTTCCTCCTCCTTTGTTTTCCTCAGGATTTGGTGCAGCTATCTTCCTCAGAATTCCTGTTAATTTGGAAGGATTTCCCCCTTTCTGTATTCCTTGAGTTTGGTTGATGTGATCAGTGTTTGTGCCTTGCATATGTGATCTTGGGTTCATTATCCAACTTCTAGATGCCTTGTTATATGTAGCATGGTCCTTGTTACTTCCTAAGGCGTGTGTTAAAGTCAGACAGTGCTGATCAGTCTCATCATTTGTGTTTGTGTTCATCTGTTCTAAGCTGATGTTCCCTTGCTGTGTGTCTTCCCCTTGCTCTATGCTTGGAACATTTGTTTCAACTCCTCCCTCTTGGGGAAGAATTGTCCTCAATTCTTGTGCAGGCTCATATAGGGTCAGATCCCCAATGTTGAAGATGTTAGAAACATTGTACTCTGGAGGCAGTTGAATTTCAAAGGCATTCTTTCCAATCTTTCTTATTACTGAGAAGGGACCAATTACTCTTGGCATTAGCTTGTTTTTCCTTAGTTGAGGAAACCTTTCTTTCCTAGTGTGCACCCACACTTGGTCTCCTTCCTGAATTTCAGCCCTTTGTTTAAAATGTTTGTCTACCTTCAGCTTATACTTTTTGTTGGCCTCTTCCAAGTTGGACTGCACTTCCTGATGTATAGCTTCCATGTGTTTGATTAGATCTTTAGCTTCCATTTGTTTGCTGTCACACAGAGGCAAATCAATTAGTGATATAGGAAGATGAGGATTTGCACCATACACACACTCAAATGGGGAGTGTTTGGTGGCAAGACTAGGTGTGACATTGTAAGCAAATTCAGCATGACATAGTTTCAAGTCCCATTCTCTGAAATTTTTATTAACCAAAGTCCTAAGGAGGGTGCCTAAGGTCCTGTTAGTGACTTCTGTCTGACCATCTGTTTGTGGATGGTAGGCAGTGCTGAAAAGCAACTTAGTCCCTAAGAGATTCCATAGGGTTTTCCAGAAGTGACTCATAAATTTGCTATCCCTATCAGAAACTATTGTTTTGGGGATGCCATGCAATTTTACAATTTCAGAAAAGTACAAATGAGCTATGTGCTGTGCATCATCTGCCTTAGTACAGGCTACAAAGTGTGCCATTTTTGAAAACCTGTCTACCACTACCATGATTGAATCCTTTCCTCTCCTAGTTCTAGGTAAGGCCATCACAAAATCCATACTAAGGTGTTCCCATGGTTTCTGTGCAACTGGTAGGGGCATATATTCTCCCTTATGGAAGGTGACCTTGGCCCTTAGACATGTTTCACACCTCAGAATGTGTTTGCCAACTGTTCCTAGCATCTTAGGCCAGTAAAAATGTTGTGAAAGCATATCCAAAGTCTTTTGAATGCCAAAATGCCCTGCCATGCTTCCCTCATGCACCTCCCTAACCAAAATAAGTCTCAAAGAGGTCTTGGGTATGCACAATTTGTTTCCCTTAAACAGATATCCTTGGCTAATGTTGTATAGGCCCTGTGGTGTGTCTTGGCAGGTTTTGTATACTTCAGCAAAGTCAGGACAGGTCTGGTATTGATCCTTAATGATCTCAAAGCCTAATATTCTTGAGCCTAATATTCCTAGTAAGCTGTGCTTCCTACTCAAGGCATCAGCTATGACATTGGTCTTTCCCACCTTATATCTTGCTGAAAAATCAAAGGTCTGTAAAAACTCAACCCATCTAGCATGCCTTCCACTTAGTTTGTGCTGACTATTAATATGTTTCAATGCCTCATGATCTGTATGCAGCACAAAGGGTTGCATTCTCAAGTAATGGGACCAGTGCTCAAGTGCCCTTATGATAGCATAGAATTCTTTGTCATAAGTTGAATAATTGAGCCTACTATGGTTTAGTTTCTCACTAAAAAAGGCTACTGGTCTTCCTTCTTGGACCAGGACTGCTCCAATACCCACTCCACAAGCATCACACTCAACCTCAAAAGGTTTGGTGAAGTCAGGTAACTTAAGTATAGGGGCTGCACACATTAGGTCCTTAAGGGTCTCAAAAGCCTGTTGAGCAGCTTCTGTCCATTGAAATTTCCCTTGTTTAGTGCATTCTGTGACAGGAGCCATGATGGAACTAAAATTTTTAATGAACCTCCTGTAGAATGAAGCTAAACCATGGAAAGATCTCACTTGGGTTAAGGTGGTTGGTGTAGGCCAGTCCTTAATGGCTTGGACTTTGCTAGGGTCTACCTTTACTCCATCTTTTCCTATAATGTACCCTAAGAAACTGACCTCAGGAAGTAGAAAACTGCATTTCTCTAACTTGCCATAAAGTTTTTGCTCTCTTAATACCTCAAACAATTGTCTCAAGTGATCTAGGTGCTCAGTGAGTGCTTTACTGTAAACTAAGATATCATCCAAATACACTACTATGAACCTGCCTAGAAAGGGTCTCAACACCTCATTCATGAGTCTCATGAAGGTGCTAGGGGCTCCTGTTAGTCCAAATGGCATTACAAGCCACTCATAAAGTCCATATTTTGTTTTGAATGTTGTCTTCCACTCATCCCCTTCCTTCATTCTAATTTGGTGGTAACCACTTCTCAAATCCACCTTGCTAAACCACTTTGAACCAGACAACTCATCAAGCAAATCATCAATCCTAGGGATAGGAAATCTGTATTTTATAGTAATATTGTTCACACTCCTGCTATCAATACACATCCTCCAGGTGCCATCCTTTTTTGGCACAAGTAGGGTTGGAACAGCACAAAGGCTCAAGCTTTCCCTCACATAGTGATACAAATGTGGTTGTATCAAAGGGAGACAGCCAAACAAGCCAAGCCAAGGAGCCAAGGAAGTCAAAAATAATCCCAAAAACATCAAAAAGAGCAGCAGCTCAAATATGACGACCAGGGCACCTTGGTGGACTTGTACAGACCACACCCAAGTGTATTTTGGGACACCAAGGGTAGATTTGGAATCTCTACACTTGGAACTCACTATCAGGACCAAAGAAGTTCAAAGAACATCATGGCAAAGGCTCGAGAAATGGTGCTCAAGGTCGCTTGTTTGACAGATTTTCTGATTTTAATATTAGTGTGTAATTTTCTGTTTTTGGCTCATTTAAAACGTGCACATGTGTCACGTGAGTGCTTTTAAGACATTTCTCTTATGTTGTGTACTAAGCCTATATAGGCATAGGCTTCCATTGTAATAGATAGTTCATAATTCACTTTTGGAGAAATACTACAAGGAATATTTTGGAAAAATATTTTCTTTTGTTTTGAAGTTTTGTGTGTGCAAACTTCATCAAGATTGTGGAGTTTAAGGAGTTGTGGAACAATCCTTAACCTCTAGAATCTCACACAAACCAAGGGGACCTTGGGTTGTGCTTAGGCTAAGAGGATTGGGAGAAGGAACCAAGACCCTTAGTCATATCCATCAACAACAATCAACCAAGAATCTGATTCTTGGAGTGTTTGTGATCAATAGGGCTGTTTGGGCCCAATTTTGCGAGTTTGTCATCGTGTTTTCAAGCCCATGAATGATTCAATGCTCATCTATGCAACATAGAGGATCTATCTTGCCTTAGATTCGCATCACATAGCCTCTTTGCATTAATTCCTCAACCTGTCTCTGCAACTCTTTGGTCTCCATAGGGTTAGTTCTATATGCTGGCTTATTGGGTAAGCTAGCTCCTGGCAACAAATCAATTTGATGCTCAACTCCCCTAAAGGGTGGCAAACCAGGGGGTAGGTCTTCTGGGAACACATCTGCAAACTGGTTTAGGAGTTCTTTTACTTCAAGGGGCACAATGGTAGGGTTACTGACTTCCTTGGTGAACAATAAGTAGGCTTCCTCTCTTCCTTTTATTTCTTTGTCACACTCCTTCCTTGTGATTAGATGGATTGGGGCCTTAGTGACTTTGGGTGGGATAGCCTTGTGGGGAGGCAAAGGAACTAACTCTTTTCTTTTTCCTTTATGTTTCAAAGTATAGGTATTGGTATAGCCATTGTGTAAGGTCTTCTTGTCATACTGCCAGGGCCTTCCTAAAAGTAGATGGCATGCATCCATCTCTAAAACATCACAAAATCTCATCAGTGTATGATCCAAGGGTCAGGCTAACCAGGCATTGTTTGTCTACTAGTCCACTAGCCTTATTATCTAACCATTTCATTTTATATGGATAGGGGTGAGGCTTAGTCATCAAACCTAGGGTCTGAACTAATTGCTTACTCACACAATTAGACTCACTGCCACCATCAATTATAAGGTCACATACTTTGTCCATTATCTTGCACTTTGTTTGGAATATGTTCTCCTTTTGATCAGATTTTTTTGCCCTTGGGGTGGTATGGAAGCTCCTTCTAATGATCAGGCTATATTGTTCTTCCTCAGGTAGCACTCTTTCCAGGTCCTCCTCTTCTTCCTCCTCACTGTCACCCTCAAATCTTTGCAGTGTGCCATCCTCCCTCTCTATATAAGTACCATCCTCATCACTGTTGTTGTTTGGAGGGTAGATCTCTTTTTCCTGCCCATTTCTAGAGACTAAAATCTTCTTAGGTCTGGTATCCTGTCTAATTTCATCCCACTCTCTCATAGTAAAAGCTCTAGAGTTAGGACAATCCCTTTTATAATGACCCCTCCCATTACACTTGAAACAGACCACATCTTTGGGGGGGTGCTTCTGTTCTAGCTAGGTTGGTCTTCTGTGCACTACCCTGAGTATCCTTCTTAATGCTTGAGGTAGGGTTAAAAACCTTAGAAGGGTAAGTTCTGGTCCTAGGGGTGTCCTGCACCCTCTTCTTAATTGAATGCTTCTCTATTTCTAAGGCTAGATTGACTGCTAGGTGGAAGGTCAAGTCAGGTGTGTACAATAACTTTCTTTTGATGTCATCTTTTAGGCCTGCTATGAATTTGCCTACTCTCAACTCCTCAGTGTCATTGACTTCACACAAAACCTCAAGTTTTTCCCATTCTTGGACATATTCTTTAACAGTCCTAGTACCTTGGACTAAGGTACCAAATTGAACATATAACTGTTGCCTATATGTGGAGGGTACATATTTCCTTCTCAGATGTTTTTTCAATTTAGTCCATGTGTTTATTCTAGGCCTCCCTTCCCTATCTCTCTGCCTTTGAAGTCCTTCCAACCAGGTAGAGGCAATCTTAATCATTTTAACCTTGGCTACCTTAAATTGTTTGTCTGCAGGGGTTTCTTGATACTCAAAATATTGCTCCATCCTCCCTTCCCATTCCAAATAGCTGCTAGAGTCATGAGAATAACCATCAAACTCTGGAATATCTATCCTAATAGACCTATCTTCCTGTGGTCTAAAGGGTTGGGGTTTCTGTTCTGTTGGTGAGGGGGTAGGACTCCCATGTTAGCCATGCCCTGCAGAATTCTTTGCATATTTTCCTCTAGGGCCTCAAAGCTTTCTTCTATGGCCATATTGATAGGATCCAAAAACAGAAATAAAGTTTTCAACAATTTTAAAACACAACAAGAAACAGAAAAAAGGTTTGATGCCAAGAAACAGGATGCAATGTTATATATTTGTTTCCTTTTGTTAATGTGTAAAACAATGTAACAAAACTGAATAGAACAAAGAAACAAGTAGGAGGAATCACTCCCTGTATGTTAACAGCACAATGGAGTGAAAGGCTTGGTTGATCTTGATGCAGTCACAATCCCTTCTTGATTCCAAGATTCAGCACAACTGATAAGTGGATTCTTGATTGTCTGCTTCTGTTAGGACTTGCTCCCCCTTCGTGTGTTGGCTCTGATACCACTTTGATACAAAACTAAGGCTGTGAGGGTCCTTGGTTTGGTAGGGTTGAAAGAACAGCTTGGCTAGTGATGAAAGTCTGAAAACTCTGAAAAATCAGCACTCAAACTAATATAGACACCAAGAACTAGCTTCTTGATTTTCTGATGTATTGACTCTTGTTGGATCTGTGCTGAAGACTCCTTTGCACTGTGATGATGACCTAACCTTCCAGGTATAGGTAACCCTTAAAGAAGGTCCAGGTTGTTCCACAACCCTTCTTTCTAAAGGATCAAAGTTGCTCCACAACTTTGATGTCAGTTTGCAAGCAAACCCAAAAAACAGAAAAACAACCTTTTCCTGAATTACCTCAAGTGTATTGAAAACTAAAATCAAATCTGTCTTTTACATGATGAGAGCCTCTTCTTATATAGGCTAAAAAACAGAAAATAACGGTCATATTGTCTAAAGAAAACATGTGCCTAACATGTGCACAATTAAAACAGAAAACAAGGCAAAAATGACTAAGTCTTAAAACACTGCTTAAACTGACTGACAGCCTTCCTTCAAGCTCCTCCCTACAAGTCCTGGTGCACTATGAGGAGAGTCCTGGGGCCTTGACTCCTTGGTCCATGTATCCAGATGACATTTCCACCCTGAGTTGGCTCTGGTTGACCCAGGTGTGTGCTCAGCACGTGCCCCAAGGTAGGGTATTTGACAGGTGCTTCTGTTGTCCTGTCTCCAGTGACAGTCTTGGCTTTGGGGTCTTTATCTGACTTTTCTATGCTTTCCAGCCTGGTTTCTTGGTTTGGTGAGTAAGTTAACCCTTCATGGGGTGTGTCCATCAGCTTACTTCCTCCTCCTTTGTTTTCCTCAGGATTTGGTGCAGCTATCTTCCTCAGAATTCCTGTTAATTTGGAAGGATTTCCCCCTTTCTGTATTCCTTGAGTTTGGTTGATGTGATCAGTGTTTGTGCCTTGAATATGTGATCTTGGGTTCATTATCCAACTTCTAGATGCCTTGTTATATGTAGCATGGTCCTTGTTACTTCCTGAGGCATGTCTTAAAGTCAGACAGTGCTGATCAGTCTCATCATTTGTGTTTGTGTTCATCTGTTCTGAGCTGATGTTCCCTTGCTGTGTGTCTTCCCCTTGCTCTATGCTTGGAATATTTGTTTCAACTAGGGACACTGTTAGCAGACCAACCAATTCAACCCTCCCTAGTAACAGGACTGCTTACAATCCTCCACCTTCCACTAACAAAGAAAAGCAAACCAATCTTAAGGACATCATGTGTTTCAAATGTCAAGGCCATGGACATTATAAAAGAAATTGCCCTAATGCTAGAGCTTTCACCCAAAGAGAGTGGAATGAGATTCACAGCAGGGTTGGACCAAGAGCCATGCTTGTGTCTACTGGGGGCAAGGAAGAGGTTAAGTATCCTCCAACACTAGAGGATGAATATGAGGGATCCTATAGGGTCAATAGCTTAGGGGTGATGGAGAGAATGGAAGGAAGCACTACTGAGGAGAGTGAGGAGGAGGACTATGTAGAGCAAGTTGCACTAGAGGAAGAGTGTCATAGTTTACTGATTAGAAGGAATTTACACATAGCTCCACAAGTGAAGAAATCAGACCAAAGGGAAAATATTTTCCAAACCAAGTGCAGGGTAAAAGGGAAGCTGTGTGATCTAATCATAGATGGGGGTAGTGAGTCCAACTGTGTGAGCACAGACCTAGTTAAGACCTTAGGATTAAGCACCAAGCCTCACCCTCATCCTTATAAACTAAGATGGTTGGATGACAGCACTGGTAACACTGTAAGAAAGCAATGCTTAGTGGACTTTCACATAGGATCATATTAAGATCAGGTGCTTTGTGATGTTATAAACATGGATGCTTGCCATATATTGTTGGGGAGACCTTGGCAGCATGACAGGAAGACCATTCACCATGGGTATACCAACATATACTCCCTTAAGCATGAGGGGAAAACCAAGGAATTACTTCCCCTGCCACCACACAAGGCCATACCACCCACTAAGGACAAGCAACCAATACACCTAATAGGCAGAAGACAATGTGACCAGGAATTGAAAATAGGAAACACCTTGTTAGTCTTGTTTACTAAAGAATCCACCTCTTCCAATGAAACTATACCTCCAGCCATAAGAGACCTAATTCAGGAATATAATGATGTTTTCCCTGCTGACCTACCTCAGGGCTTACCTCCCATTAGGGGAATTGAGCCTCAGATTGACCTAGTGCCAGGAGCACCTATCCCTAACAAACCAGCATACAGAACCAACCCCACTGAAACCAAAGAGTTGCAAAGGCAGGTTGAAGAACTGTTAGCTAGGGGGTATGTGAGGGAAAGCTTGAGTCCCTGTGCTGTGCCTACACTGTTGGTGCCTAAGAAGGATGGCACATGGAGAATGTGTGTGGACAGTAGGAGTGTCAACAACATCACAGTTAAGTATAGATTCCCTATGCCTAGACTAGATGACATGTTGGATGAGCTTGCAGGAGCTTGTTGGTTTAGCAAGATAGACCTAAGGAGTGGCTATCACCAAATCAGGATGAAAGAGGATGATGAGTGGAAAACAGCCTTCAAAACAAAGTATGGGCTGTATGAATGGTTAGTTATGCCCTTTGGATTAACAGGACCTCCAAGTACCTTTATGAGATCAATGAATGAGGTGTTAAGGCCTTTCCTAGGGAAGTTTGTAGTTGTATATTTTGATGATATATTGATTTACAGCTGCACAGTCACAGAACACGAAGAACACCTTAGGAAGTTATTTGAGGTATTGAGACAACATAAACTCTATGGTAAACTTGAAAAATGTGAGTTCATGTTGCCTGAAGTAAACTTCTTGGGATTTATAGTAGGAAAGGAAGGAGTTAAGGTTGACCCTAAGAAAGTAGAAGCTATTAGCACTTGGCCAGTACCTACCACAGTCACTCAAGTAAGGTCATTCCATGGTTTAGCTTCCTTCTACAGGAGGTTCATCAAGAATTTCAGTACTATAATGGCACCCCTCACTGAGTGTACTAAGCAAGGTGTCTTTGAGTGGACTAAGGAGGCTCAACTAGCTTTTGACCAGATCAAGACACTGATGTGTCAAGCCCCTATTCTTAGGTTACCTGATTTTACCAAGCCCTTTGAAGTAGAGTGTGATGCTAGTGGCAAGGGCATTGGAGCAATCCTACTTCAAGAGAACAGACCTGTGGCCTATTTTAGTGAGAAGCTTAATGGAAGCAGGCTTAACTACTCAACATATGACAAAGAATTCTATGCCATAGTGAGAGCTTTAGAAACTTGGGCACATTATTTGAAGGTGCAGCCATTTGTCTTACATTCTGACCATGAAGCCCTCAAACACATCAATGATCAAAGCAAACTAAATCCTAGGCATGGGAAATGGGTAGAGTTTTTGCAAACCTTCACTTTTTCAGCTAGATATAAGGCAGGTAAGGCTAATATAGTGGCTGATGCACTTAGCAGGAGGTACCATCTCTTGGCAGTGCTTGAAGCCAAAGTGATAGGGTTTGAGATGATCAAAGACCTATATGCTGAGGACCCTGACTTAGGATCAATATATTCAGAATGCATCAAAGGACCTAAAGGCCCTTTCTCAGTCCAAGGGGGCTTCTTATTCAAACATAACAGGTTGTGCATACCTGCTTCACCCCTAAGACAAACACTAGTCAGAGAGGTGCATGAAGGGACTTTAGCAGGGCATTTTGGTATTCAGAAAACTCTAAGTATGCTTGAACAACATTTCTATTGGCCAAGGATGTTAGGAACAGTGGGAAAACATATACTGAGATGTGAGACTTGCAAAAAGGCTAAGCTAACCTTTCACAAGGGTGAATATAGACCCCTTCCTGCTGCAGACCATCCCTGGATGCATGTGAGCATAGACTTCATAGTGGCTTTGCCTAGAACAGCTAGGGGAAAAGATGCCATCATGGTAGTGGTGGACAGATTCTCTAAGATGGCTCACTTCCTAGCCTGCACCAAAACCAGTGATGCCAAACACATTGCAAGGTTGTATTTTGAAGAGATGGTTAGACTACATGGTATTCCTTTAAGCATAGTCAGTGATAGAGACTCTAAAATTTTAAGTGTCTTTTGGACCTCTTTGTGGAATATGTTAGGCACTAAGCTTCTCTTCAGCACTGCCTATCATCCTCAAACAGATGGGCAGACAGAAGTCACCAATAGGACCTTAGGCAATATTCTTAGGACCTTAGTTAGTAAGAACATTAAAAGTTGGGACATACATTTACCTCATGCTGAATTTGCCTATAACAGGTGTCCTAGTCTCACCACAAAATACTCTCCATTTGAGTGCATTTATGGAATTAACCCTATTACACCTACTACTCTAGTGCATTTACATTTGCATGGAGTGCAGAGAAACAACTTGCTGAAGCACAAAGGATACATGCACAAGTCCATCAAAACATAGTACAAGCCAATGCCAAGTACAAACCCAAGGCTGACAGAGAATTCAAAGAAAGCATACACTTCAAAGTGGGAGATTATGTATGGGTACACTTAAGGAAAGACAGATTTCCTTCCCAGAGGAGCAATAAACTCAAGCCCAAGGCTGATGGTCCTTTTCAAATAATAGCTAAAGTAGGAGACAATGCCTATACAGTGGCTTTACCTGACTCATATGGGGTTTCTTCAACTTTCAACATAGGAGACCTGGCTCCATATCCCCAAGAGTCTGAATTGAGGACAATTCCTTTTCAACAGGGGGGATTGAACCAAATACAGATGGTTCAGGAGCAACACAAACCCCTAGACAAGCCTCTGCACCAGAAATCACTTCAGAGCATCATTCTGAGGAAACACTTGCACCAAACCTGGGGAACATGGAACCAGCACCCAACCAAGACATGGGGGAATTCATAATGGAGTTAGACACAAGGTCCAACCAAGAAAAAGCCCTAAAAGAGAAGGAGGAATCAAATATAGCCCTAACATACTCAGCTGCCAGGGCACAGGACAACCCTACTACACCTACCTGCCAAGGGACCTTGCCTGACCTGTGGAGAGCAGAACCAAGCAAAACTGAAGACTTGGAGGGTATGAATGGAATCCCCATACATGGGCCTCACTGTCAAGGCCCAAGAACACTTCTCCTAATCACTGGAAGGCCATCAGAAAGTAGAGCCAAGGTTTCCTGGTCATCAGCAGAACATGTTCAACAATTCAAATAACTTAGGCTGTTTTCTGTTTAGGTGTTTAAGTAGTCACATGATGAGCACGTGACTCTTGTGACCGTTATAATTAGTTGATCATCCTTTTAGTTGATGCATTTGTGTAATCCAAGCCTATATAAAGGGCTCATGTGCCTTTGTAAACTCTTAATTTGAAATTCAAGTTGCATTTTTTCTGAAATTGTGTTAATTTCTGTCTTCTCTTCAATTGTGTCAATTGAAGAGACTTAAGGGCCAGCCTGCCCTTACTAGGAGAGGTATCTTATAGTCAAGAAACCTTCCCCACCCTTCCTCATCCATTTGCAAGCCTTTACAAACCAACAACAAGCCTTGGAATCCATTCTGCCATATCAGACACTTCAAGAACAGCATCAAGGCAACCTGTGTTGGCTGGCTGACTTTGTTGATTTCAAAGAGTGGCCCTAATCCACCTTCAAGTGTCCAAAATTGGATCAGGTAAAATTTACCATATATCTCTTATTCTCTCTCTACAAAAGTACAAATATAAATTATTCGTTACTTTCCGTCATCTACGCCCTATTTTCAAGCGTGATATTTTATTACTGATGATGATTAAATTGGACGCAATCACAGGCTGGAACCAGGCAGCGAACAATCACTAATAAAAAGACAATATACTGACTAAAACCCACCGACTAACCCCAAACAGTCGGAAAATTATGACTCTTTTACCGACATACAAGCGTTAGTTGGAATTTCAGACTAAAATGCTATTGAATGTGTTTTTAGTCGGATTTTGAATTAGAAAAAAAATTACTATTATTTATTTTTCGACTAATTTTCGACAAACGGAATTTTAGCCGGTAAATTCACCCACCATTTTCCGACATAAATTTAGTCCAAATTTAATGGGTAAAAGTTTTGTCTAGATATGCGTATATTATTTTGATAAGTGATGTCCACCGTTTGCTAGTTATATTCACCAATTCATTTATTTGGATAAGTGATGCCTACGATTTGCTAGTTATATATTCACCAATAATATGTGAAGTGAACCCACTGTATCCTCTGTTTTAGTTTTTTTTTTTGCTTTTTTTCAAATTTTCTCTACAAATAAAATTATACTCCCTCCTATTCACCACAAGTTTCCCATTTGTTTTATGCACTCTATCCAATGCACTTATTTAATCCTTAATATCTCTAATTGTGCATAATTAAAAATTATGAAAAGTTGATATAAATAATCCTTGTATTAAGACGAATCAAACAAGATCCTACTTAACTATATTTTAACTTATAGATTAATATTAAAATACAAATTAAGCGCAAGAGATGACCAGTGCCCAAAAAGTAAATGGGACACTTGTGGAGAATAGGAGGGAGTATATTATTGTTGATTATACGAGTACTGCTTTGAGCATGTGTTTATATCTCCGGATGTCTGCTTTCAAAGAGCGAAGGACATTCTTAGTGATTACCATAGATGGAACGGGGTCTCTTCCAAAGAGAAACCTCATCGGGTGAATACAAAATGGTGTAAACCATCTCGAGACTATATTAAAGTAAATTTGATGCTGCTTTGAATTGTTCTCAGGAGAAATCGGGTCTTGGGGTGATTGCTCGTGATGATACGGGACAGGTGCTGCTAGCTGCGGTGCAAACAAAGCTGGACTGTCCGGAGGCGGAGATGGCTGAACTGGAGGCGGCGTCTTGGGCTATTCAACTGATCTTGGAACATGGCTGGGACAAGATTATTGTTGAAGGTGATGCTAGTCTGATAATTGAAGCTCTCAACCATAAAAGAGAGCGAGGCTTATATGCTCAGACCGTTGTTAATAATATTCGATTCAAGGCGAGGCAGCTGAATTCGATTGTATTTTCTCATTGTTTTAGAGAGTCTAATATGCTAGCTCATAGACTAGCTCGTTGGGCCGCTAATGGCGATTGTAATATGGTGTGGACTCGTTCCTGTCCCGATTGGATCAGGACCCTTGCTTCTTTGGACGTTGGTCCTTAATATATTCGAGGTTCATTTCAAAAAAAAATATTATTGTTTGATTATTAATTATTTCTTATTTTGTTAAACTAATACAACATTACTTCGACTAATAATATATAATATTTCCTCACTTCCTTTTTGTTTTTCCACCTTATGTTTGGTCCACTTTAAGAGAAAAAAAAATTTAAATTTAATTTTTGAAGTATATATTCAAGATAAAATATATTCATGTGAGTTCTCGTTAGATTTCCCTTAACGTAATTTTTTTAATATAGATTTTTATAATTCTTTATGATGCCTAATTACGAGCATCATTAAAGGATTTAATTGATAAAAACAATGTGTGCAACAAGGTAAAGGTGGACAAACAAAAAAGAACGGGAGGAAGTATTACGGAACTTATTAAAAAACAAAAAATAAAAATATAGGTTTAGAAAAACTATTATTATACTATTGAGTAAATGAAAAAAACACACAATAAAAATTATACTGTAAATAGACTATGACTAATAATTGATGTGCTCAATTTAGAGTACATTTTATATCCCTAACTTTGCACTAGTGGAAAAAAGCTTATTGGCTGCGGTTTTAATTGGCTGCGGTTATAGTGTATACGCAGCCAATATGCAAAATTTAAAAAAAAATTACAATAGGCTGGCGGTTTTCTCTCTAAGTCCGCAGCCAAAAAATTAAAATAATAAGTCATGAGCTGCGTTTTATCACTATGTCCACAAGCCTATATTCTAGCCCAAAACATAGCACAGCCAATTGCAAAACCCTAATAAGTCATGGGCGGGCGCCGTTTTTAAATAAAACCTCTTAAAAGAAAAAACCCTACCTTCATTTATCTCTCTCTTCAAACACACCCAAACCCTAGCTAATACATGCAATGTGCCCTTTCTCTATCTTCATTCTTCAAGAATAGCTCTCTCTTTTCATTCTTCAAGAATAGCTTTCCTTCTTCCTTCCTTTTTTCCTTCTCCTCTAGATTTCTTCAACCCATTGATTTTGTTTTCTTCAATTTTTCTTCAAACCAGAAATTTCTTCAGCAAATATAACCCTAAAAATCAAGGGAAATTGCAGAATTCAGGCATGGATTTCGTTTTCTTCGATTGCAGAAATTTCGAAGGTTATTGCAGAAATTTCTTCAGCAAATGTTCTTGGATTGCAGAAATTTCGTTTTTTTTTTTTTTTCGTTTTTTTCGTTCTTCATTTTGTTTGTAATTTTCGGTTTTTTCGTTGTAATTTTGTTCTTGGATTGCAGAAATTTCGAAGGTTGTAATTTCGTTGTAATGTTCTTGAATTCACGCATGGATTTTGTTGTAATTTTCGTTTTTTGTTTTCATTTTTTCGTTCTTCATTTTGTTCAGATTTATGTTTTTGAGATTTAAGTTTTTTAGATTTCGTTTTTTTGTTGAAAGTTCTGGGTATTGATGTTCTTTTGATGTTCGTTTGATGTTCCGTGGGTTCGTTTGATGTTTGTTTTTGAAATTTCTGGGTTCGTTTTTGATGTTTTTCATGTGTTTGATGTCCTTTTTCCGAATTCGTTTTAGAATTCTGAAATTTTTTTTTTATTTTGAGAAAAGACTAAAGGGCTGCGGTTTTTGTCCATGTCCGCAGCCCCTTACCTTATTTTTGGCTGCGTATGTTGACCGCAGCCATTATCTAATATTTGCTGCTACAATAATGGCTGGGGTAGAATTACGCAGCCCATAGTGGCTAAAAGACAGCAGCAAATAAGGTTTTTTCCACTAGTGTTAGTGTTTTGAGGTTATTCCAGGTGTTTTAGGAGGTTTGAGGTGAAACGAATCGAGTTCGAGGCTTAGACATCAAAGTTGAAGAAGAGGCACGTGTTTCGAAGCATTTTCGAACGTCCCGAGTCATTCCCAAAAGCTTATAAAGGCTGAAAGTTGTTTGATGCTCCGTTGAAGTCAAAAACAGGCAAAAGCACAAAGCATTCGCCCGAACCCCTATTGCGTGTGGTTGAATGGATAGGCACACACCCAATGGAGAACTTCAAAGCTACTGTTTTACCCGAATTTGCCTTCATTCGGTCGAACCAAGTTAGATTCGGTCGAATGCACATAAAGCTTCGGTCGAATCCTTAAGCTGCTCCATAGTCAAGATTTCGATGCATTCTGGAAATACCGAATTGAAGCTTATACGGTCGAATGGGCTGGCATTTGGTCGAATCTCCATTAGGTTCGGTCGAATGGCTTCTAAATTTGCGATCTGCTTTTCTTCACAAGCTTATTCCACGTAGGCTTTTAGAGCTTTTATTTCCCCACCTGGTATAGCTTATATAAAGGCTTTATTCTGAATGAACACTCATGCCTACTTTGAGAGAAACCCTCTCATCTTAGAACATCAAATTATTGCTTTCATTCCTTTCATTTATGCCCTAGATTAGATTTATTGCTTTCCATTTCATTCAAGCTTTGTATCTTTACTTTTCATCTTCAAGTTGTAAGTTTACTTCAATCCTTTTATTGCTTTCCTTCTTTGCTTATCTTTCATTTATGTCATTATTGCTTCCTTACTTCTTGCTTTGATTATTGCTTTGTTTTATGTTAATTTGCCTTTCATTCTTGGTCTTGTTCTTCCTATTGCTTTAGAGTAGTTGATAGATAGTTGTATTGCTTTGTTCTTGCTTATTATTAGTCTTCATCTTGCCCTAATGCTTGTTTCCATGTCTTCCTTCATTATCTTTGTTATAGTTCGTTTTAATATGCTAGGGTAGTTCGTTTAGGGGTTTTGGTTTGGTGAAACCCTATATTTGGTGAATGTTGTTCATATGCAAGATTAAGGTTGAGGTTTGTTTTTTATTGTTTGATTGATATTCGATGCGAATCTTGTCCTGCCACTCTTGATAAGACATAGGGCGATTATGGGTTGTTCGCATGGCTATATCTATCTAGAGTGTCTCGATCGACCTACGTTCGATCCCCTTTGACCTAGCTTTCCATGAGAACGTAGAGCCAACCTAGGGTAGATCCTCACCATCCCCGTTTGTTTCTTATTAGTTATCGTTATTCCTTTATTGCTTTCATAGCTTAGTTTAAACACCCTTTATTCACACCATTTACCTTCTCTACACCTAGCCCTTAATCTTGCTTAGTCATGTCCTTGTGGTTCGATCCCCCAACTTACCGCTATACTAGTTAAGTAGTTATAGTTGTAATAGGGTGTTATAAGTATTGTTTATATAGCCTTGCTTCTTAGCATTTAACGACATGCTAGAAACCGGTTATCAATAATACACTAATACGAGTGATAATACATTACCACTAATAATATACAAAACCTAAATATCACTAATTATATACATACTAATCATCATCATCATCATCATACCTAGTGTTCCCGCACATAGATACTCTATGGTCAGGGTCCGGGGAAGGAAGGTCGACGGCGTCTCATACCCAGAAGGAGAGGGCGCTCATAAGAGTCCTTCGGCTCTAAAATAGTTCTCAAGGATAGGACCTGCAAATATCTGAAACCTGCATCTTACACTCACATTAGCCAAGCATAGGGATCAAAAAGGATAAACGTTATAGGTAGAAGAGGCAGTGAATAGCGATGACAAAAGACACAGAACAGTAACAAACAAGCCTAGTAATCTAGGATGTGAATAAGGCACCGCCATGTGGCTCTATCCCTGGTCAGGTCCTTAGATAGGTGTAGTTCAAGCAAGTCGCTGTTAATCTGCTCCTCCCACGTCCTCTTAGGTCTTTCCCGGCTTCTCTTGCCCTCCACTATGATGCGTTCAACCCTTCTCACTGGGGCGTCATGGGTGCTTCTCTACATATGCCCAAACCATTTGATCCTGTTCTCCCGCATCTTTGCAGAGAGAGGTGCAACCCCTAAGTTCTCCCTAACCTCCTGATTTCTAATTCTGTCCATCATTGTCTTACCACACATCCATCTCAGCATGCGCATCTCTGTTACTTCCATTCTCTGCTCGAAAGCCTTCTTTACAGGCCAGCACTCTGTTTCGTACAACAAAGCCGGCCTAATCGCAACGCGGTAGAATTTCCCTTTTAGTCTACTAGGAAATCTTTTATCACAAAGCACCCCAGTCACTGCTCTCCATTTGAGCCAACCCGTCTGTATACGGTTAGTAACGTTGAATTACTGAACCCAGATATTTGAACTTCGACGAGCATGCAACAGCTTCTCCCCTAATGGACACCTCTGGCTCCCCTATCGATTCTGTCCCACTAAAGTTACATCGCATATATTCAGTCTTCGAGCGACTTATGCGCATACCCTTACCCTCCAAGGCTTCCCTCCATTCTTCTAATTTACTATTAGCCTCGTCCTTAGTTTCTGCGGCCAAGACTATATCATCGGCGAAAAGCATACACCATGGTACGGTTTCCCAGATGGATTTTGAGATTTCATCCATAATCACCGCAAAGAGGAAAGGACTAAGTGATGATCCCTGATGTAGGCCCACTCTAATACTGAAAGACTCTGTTAGCCCCACCGGTGTCTGAATGTTGGTCGACACTCCAGCATACATATCCTGTATGACCTCAATATATCTTGATGAAATACCTCTTTTCTTGAGGCTATCCCAAACGATGTTTCGTGGTATGCTATCATATGCATTCTCCAGGTAGATGAACACGAGATGCAAATCCTTCTTTCGCTCCCGATACTTTTCCATCAATCTTCTCAAAATATGAATCGCCACAGTAGTTGATCTCCCCGGCATGAAACAAAACTGGTTCTCCCTAATCACCGTCTCCCGTCTAACTCTTTGATGTGCTCGATTAAGAGCACATTTATCTCCTCATTTTAGTATCGATTCTCGCGTTTTATATTGGCTTTTTGCATACTTTACGCATGATTTACCTTGATCTTGTCTCCATGGTGCTTTAAGGTGTTTTTAGGTGTTTTCGGGAGATTTTGAGGTGTTTTTAGGTGTTTTCGGGAGATTTTGAGGTGTTTTCTTTGCGTACGAGATTTTGACACTTCAATCGAAGATAAGACGCGCGTTTCGAGGCATTCTCGAGCATTTCGAGTCATATCCCAAGCCCTCGCGGAAGCCGGAAGTCATTTGATGCTTGTTTGGAGTTGGAAGAAAAGAAGAATGGCCAAAACTCAACCATTCGGTCGAAGCTGCCCATCAATTCGGGCGAATGGAACTTAATACCTCAACATCTAGCTCGCAACAACCCAATTCGGGCAAATTTGGCCCACATTCGGGCGAACAGAAGAGCATTCGGGCGAATGCCAATAACCATTCGGGCGAATGGAATCTAAATTTGGCCTACGAGTTCTCGAAGTCTCTAGAAACCCCGAATGGACCTCATTCGGGCGAATGAGGAATGAGGTCCATTCAGGCGATTGGCACTCCCATTCGGTCGAATGGGCTGAAAAATCTGCGAAAAGTTTTTCTCTTCGAAGCTTGCCACGTAGGATTCTTTTAGGGCATGAATTGAGAGGGAGTAACCCTCCTACTCTTGTTCATCATCTTTATTGCTGTTCTCTTTAGTTTTTGCCCTAGAGTAGATTTCTTGCTTTCCTTTACTTTTGTTCTTCTTCATTTATGTAAGTTCCTTTCATTTATTGCTTTTCTATCTTTATGCTTTCTTTATTGCTTTCATTTATGCTTTGTTTAATGCTTTTATTTATTGCTTTTGTAGTGTAGACTTTATTGCTTTCATGTTCTTCCTTCCATTTAATGTTTTTATGTCTTTTGTTTCTTTAATGCTTTCTAGAATAGATTTATTGCTTTCCTTTCTTCTTGCTTTTACTTTTCACATGTTAGAGTAGATTTTAGGGTTTTGGGTTAGAGAAACCTTAGGGCTTTGGTCTTGTGTTTAATGTTTAGGAAGATGGTTGAGATTGATGTTGGTTTGATTGATTGATATTCGATACATATCTTGTCCTGCCACTCCCTTGTGAGACATAGGGCGATTATGGGTCGTTCGTATTGACTATAGGTCATCAACTTCCCCATGCTATCTAGAGTGTCTCGATTGACCTTCGTTCGATCTCCCTCGACCTAACCTATCTCTATCTCCAATAGACCTACCTAGGGTGGACCTAACCTAAGCCCGCTTTCTTTTATTGTTTGTTTTTGTCATTAGTTTAGTTCACCCATCCTTCAACCTACACACCATCAACCTTTCCACACCAACTCTTTAGTCTAGCACCCCTTGACCTTGTGGTTAGATCCCCAACTTACCTCTGTACTCGCTATAGTTGTATTTAGGGTGTTTATAAATGTGTTTGATTAGCTTAGGTTCTTAGCGTATAACGACGCGTTAAAAACCGGCTATCAAAATGGCACCGTTGCCGGGGACAAGGCGTTTGTTTAGATTTTAGCTTTGGTGTGTTTTGTGAATAGTTCTTGTTTTTGTTATTTTTGTTTTTCCCTTCATGGATTGCAACATTTATCAACTCGAGCATGAATCTTTTTGGAGTTTCTTTCTTAGATATGAGATGTTCTTCCTCCGCTTGTGTAATGTTGAAAGGTGGCAAATTTGTCATCATCTTTACGGAGGATTGAATAGTGAGACTAGGGAACTCGTAGATGAGTATCACGATGACATGTTTCTTGACCAAACCCCTAAGATTTGTTTGGACTTCTTCAAAGGTATGGTGATGCGTGTTTGGGTGTTAAAGTCTTCAACACAGCACTAGGAAGGTAGCCAACCCTTGGCCCTTCTGTTCTGGAACAGCAACACACCAAAAAATGCAAGCCAGGATCCCAAACAACAATGCAAATGCCTAATGTTTGGTTGAATCTTGATTGCAATGGCTTGAGTCTTTGAACTCTAAACCAGATGTTCCCCTTAAAACACTAAGGACTACTCTTAGTGGAATTAGGAGAGGAGATCTTGGACTACTCAAGATCTATGAATGTTCATACACATTCATGGAACAAAGGAATTAACCAAAAAACCAATGTTGAAATTTATTAAACTTTGAAATCTGAAATCTGAAATCTGTTTTTACAAGGCTAAATCCATCCATATATATAGGCTATGATGGAATACACGCATTCTAAAGAAAAGGCTAATGATCCTAACTAATTATAACGGCTAGTAGGAGCATGTGCCAAGCATGTGCTTTATTAAAAGAACAAAAGTAGACTAAGATAGGCTGTTCCATATTACAAGGTTTCCTGTCAAACAGACGACCTTCCCTCAAGCTTTTGATGGCCTTGCATGATCTGAGCTGGTTGTGTGAGTGACTTGATGGAGGGTTTGTAGTGCCAAGATTCCACTTTTGCCCTTGGTGGCTCATTAGTCCCAGTCGTCTGTTCCCACCAAGTCAGTCTAGGTCTGCTGGTCAGCATAGGCATCAGACCTGTTCTGATTTGTCCTGTTCCTCCTACTGACTGGGTGACCTTCACTACTGGTTTCTGGGCTTTCTTTGCAATACAACCCTTTGTTTCTGGGCTTGGGTTTAATCTTTGTTGTCCCAAGATGTCATTTCCAGCCTTCATTGGTCCTGGATCCCTTTGGGTTGATCTGTGCAGGTACAGCAAGGTCAGCTGTTTGTTAGGTGCAGTCTGACTGTCCTGTTCCTTTTTTTTGGCCTTTATTGCTTTGTCTTTGGATTTCTTTGCCTTATTGCTGTACTTGTTCCTCATTTTAGGGCTTATCCCAGGTAGTTCATGGAGTGGGTCATGGAGCCCTAAAGGTCCTGCACCAATATTTGGTGCATATGGCCAAGCATTTCTATAGGAAGGAGTACCCTTATCTCCCTCTCCTTTAGATTCCACCGGCCTACCCTTCTAGTGGCCCTTGGATTGAAGAGGGGATCGAATTGGAGAGAACGTGGAGTGTTAATACCTTTAGAAGGGTTTTTGAGGCTAGACTAGAGTCCCATTACCGTGACCTAGACTCCCCTCACCCTATCATTAGCTCCCCTCCTCCTCTAGATGGTCAATGTTCTTGTGTTGATGCACCACTCACCGATGAGGTTCATGATGAGGTCCCTTGCGCACCTCAATATGACACACCCCTCACATATGTGCACGATCATCTAGCTAGTGGAACCGATGACCTAGAGGTAGACTTGCCCGTTAATGAGGAGTCTCAAGTGCATACCCTTGTTGTGCCTTCTGTTGAGTCTCATCTTACACCTCTTTGTCATGAGAAGCTCCCGGTCGTTCATGTTCATGCTTGCTTTGATGCTTGTGTTGCTATGCCTCTTGCTTCCCTCCCCCCTCCCTCCGTTCATCCTTTCCCCGACTTTTCATCATGTTATGGAAAGTCGGTTTTTGTTGTGTTTCTTCTCTCCCTCTTTCACTCCCCAACCTCAGCTGTTGTGGGAAGTGAATTTGACAAACTCCTTTGGAGTTTGACTCGCTACCCCGTAGTGAGTCGGGTCTAGCAAGAGACCTAAAAGAAGCGCTTGTTGGGAGGCAACCCAACTGTAGATATTGTTTTTCTTTCCTTTTTGTTTTTCATTCATTGCATTGCATCTTTGCTAGTCATTGCTCACGTTTGGTTTGTAGTGTTGTTTGTTAGTATTTGTAGACTTAAACGACTTTAAGAATTGACCCTCCACAAGTTTTGCTTGTGTTTTATTCGACGATTTTGAGAGGGTCAATGCTAACGGTCCCGCAAGGGTGAGTATGAGAAAGAAGGCTCAAAAGTGCGTGTGAGCCAAACATGAAGACTATAGCTTCACCCTAGCTTGGGGGAGGCGATTGCTCAAGCTTTGTGCTTCATGCCTCCACTTCTCTCAAGGAGCGGAGAGTTATTAGACCACTTCGTGGTGGTGATGGTAATGCTAGGAGTGATAGCCCTCCTAGCTTATGTATGACCTTCTTCTCTCCTCTTTAGTGGCTAGCTTATGTTTGTCTTGGGTGTTTCGACAATCTTGTTGACCATCGTTCTTAATGTTTCATATTTCTTCTCTCCTTCTTTGCTAGAGGCTAGCAAAGCTTTAGCTTGGAGGTGGGATGGTCAACTTCATTGTCGCTCCACCCATTTGTTTGTGCATTTAGTTTCATATAGCTATAGTTTAGTTCATTGCATGCATCATTTTGTATATTTTTCACATATTCATCTTGCATTCATACATAGTGTATATATTGCACATTCATGTTTAGTTTTCAATAAGATGGTTGAGTTGTGAAACTAGCATGCTTGCTTCTGGTGTGTACTTCTATGTTTTTACCTTATGCAAACTCGTATTTCCTTAGCTTTGTGCATGTTTTGGGACCTAGAGTCTGACCTATTTTCCACATAACTTGGGGGAAATTGGGGTTTGCTTGGTTGGTGGCTTAGATGACTACCTTTAGACGCGCATTTCGACTAGTCTGTGAGGATTGAACCTTCTTGGACTCCTTGCGAGATCCATTCATTTTTGTGTGCTAGTTAGGGGATCTAAGTATTGTGTCGGTTCTTCTCCAGTATAGTCGGCTTTTCTTGAGACCAGGGATGATAACACGTTCGCTAGAATTTAACTACATAGCCAAATAGCCTACCTTGAACGCAATTGACTTTAGGATAAGCCAAGTTTTTTCCTTTTCCTTTTCTTTTGTAACCGCATTATTTAGCCTCCACATGAGCCAAATTGTTCCCTCTTCTTACCTAGAGGATAGCTTAGTGATGGTGGGGTTTGTTGTGTGTTACAGTGATTTGTGGGTTATTGGTTATGTTGTTGGTTGTTGGTTTCATATGACTCTACTCATTTCTTATCCAGCTCATATTATTTCTCTCCTTTTTCCTCCCATGCTTTCATTGTTATTATTCATACACATTCTATGTTTTGAGGAGACCTCTCTCTTGTTTTTCATTGAGTTTTTATACACATACATATTCATGTGAGTGAGAAGGTCTATATTCATTTTGGGAGATGAGCTTGGAGACACCTGTTTTTATGAGATTTCATATTTTTGATAGTTTTTGATGATAGAGATCATTGTGCGTATATGAGATTATTGGGTTATTGATGGTTGTGGATATAGTTTTCATTGGTTTATTATGAGATGTTTGTGGGTGTTTTGTTTAGGGTC
Organism: Amaranthus palmeri; assembly: GCA_019776075.1. Lineage (NCBI taxonomy): Eukaryota > Viridiplantae > Streptophyta > Magnoliopsida > Caryophyllales > Amaranthaceae > Amaranthus > Amaranthus palmeri. Next base: position 21,602 of record JAAKBH010000233.1, on the reverse strand, counting down.
ACTTGCTATCCTCTCCTTAGCTCCACATCCCCAAATGTATCCCACCTTAACCCTAAGCCAACGTTACAACCCTTTGTGCTAACCTGTTCGACTTGGTCCGTTGAGTTTGTTCTATGCTGGAGTAAGATAAGACACAATCCCTATGATTCTCCCCTATTAGGTGTTTGATTCCCGACTCATCTTTAGTCGGATGATTTTGAGCGAATCACGAACCAAAATCAAACACATGAGCGTAATTGCATATTTCTCACATCTTTTGAGAAATAACCCGGGGAGTGTAGACTTGTGACCTCTCTAGGTAGTGGGTGGCATAGCCTGTGATGTAGCTTGCCCTAGTGAGCTCGAGCTTGTGGAATTCGTCATTCTCTTCGGTATTGCGCTCTATTGAAACCATTGTACTTGCACACCTATGGCTAGGGAAGAGTTTTGCTTGTACACAGCTCGCGTTGCTTTGATTTCCGCTCACCTTGCATTGCATCATGTTAGATTTTGCATTGTACTCCCTCCAATTCACCACTAAGTTCCCATTTGTTTTTTGACACTATTCATATCTTACTCTTAATTTGTATTTTGTTATTAATCTATAAGTTAAAACATAGTCAAGTGGAATCTTGTTTGATTCGTCTCAATGTAAGGATTATTTATATCAACTTTTCATAATTTTTAATTATGCACAATTAGAGATATTAACGATTGTATAAGTGCATTGGATTGAGTGCTAAAACAAATGAGACTTTAGTAGTGAATTGGAGGGAGTAGTTTTTAGTTGCATATAGTTTTCATCCTTGCATTTGCATTGCATATGATTTGTGGGTCTCCTTCTGAAAAACCCTCACGAGACCTTACTCGTCCTCTTTGGGAGACCTTGAGGTTTAAAGGGCTTGTCATACGTGCTAAGTCCGACCGTGATTCCTACGACAGTGAGTTTTAGGTTTTATTGCTTTCGTAGTGTAGTTTTTCTTTTGTTAGTTAGTTTGTTTTGGGATGCCCGGTGCTTTCATGTTATCCTACCTAGTCTTTTTGCTAGGGACTAGCAAAGATTAAGCTTGGGGGTGTTGATGTTCTCGATTTAGAGCACATTTATTTCTCGCGTTTTATATTGGCTTTTAGCAAACTTTACGCATGATTTACCTTGATCTTGTCTCCATGGTGCTTTAAGGTGTTTTTAGGTGTTTTCAGGAGATTTTGAGGTGTTTTCGTTGCGTACGAGATTTCGACACTTCAATCGAAGATAAGACGCGCGTTTCGAGGCATTCTCGAGCATTTCGAGTCATATCCCAAGCCCTCGCGGAAGTCGGAAGTCATTTGGTGCTTGTTTGGAGTTGGAAGAAAAGAAGAATGGCCAAAACTCAACCGTTCGGTCAAAGCTACCCATCAATTTGGGCGAATGGAACTTAATACCTCAACATCCAGCTCGCAGCAACCCAATTCGGGCGAATTTGGCCCACATTCGGGCAAACAGAAGGGCATTCAGGCGAATGCCAATAACCATTCGGGCGAATGGAATCAAAATTTGGCCTACAAGTTCTCAAAGTCTCTGGAAACCCCGAATGGACCTCATTCGGGCGAATGAGGTTCCATTCGGGCGAATGGCACTCCCATTCGGTCGAATGGGCTGAAAAATCTGCGAAATGTTTTTCTCTTCGAAGCTTGCCACGTAGGATTCTTTTAGGGTTATTCCTCCCATCTTGTACAGCCTATATAAAGGCCTTAATCTGAATGTTTAGGGCATGACTTGAGAGGGAGTAACCCTCCCACTCTTGTTCATCATCTTTATTGCTTTTCTCTTAAGTTTTTGCCCTAGAGTAGATTTCTTGCTATCCTTTACTTTTGTTCTTCTTCATTTATGTAAGTTCCTTTCATTTATTGCTTTTCTATCTTTATGCTTTCTTTATTGCTTTCATTTATGCTTTGTTTAATGCTTTCATTTATTGCTTTTCTAGTGTAGACTTTATTGCTTTCATGTTCTTCCTTCCATTTAATGTTTTTATGTCTTTTGTTTCTTTATGCTTTCTAGAATAGATTTATTGCTTTCCTTTCTTCTTGCTTTTACTTTACACATGTTAGAGTAGATTTTAGGGTTTTGGGTTAGAGAAACCTTAGGGCTTTGGTCTTGTGTTTAATGTTTAGGAAGATGGTTGAGATTGATGTTGGTTTGATTGATTGATATTCAATACATATCTTGTCCTGCCACTCCCTTGTGAGACATAGGGTGATTATGGGTCGTTCGTATTGACTATAGGTCATCAACTTCCCCATGCTATCTAGAGTGTCTCGATTGACCTTCGTTCGATCTCCCTCGACCTAACCTATCTCTATCTCCAATAGACCTACCTAGGGTGGACCTAACCTAAGCCCGCTTTCTTTCATTGTTTGTTTTTGTTATTAGTTTAGTTCACCCATCCTTCAACCTACACACCATCAACCTTTCCACACCAACTCTTTAGTCTAGCACCCCTTGTCCTTGTGGTTCGATCCCCAACTTACCTCTATACTCGCTATAGTTGTATTTAGGGTGTTTATAAATGTGTTTGATTAGCTTAGGTTCTTAGTGTATAATGACGCGTTAAAAACCGGCTATCACTCTTTTCTCAATAACTCTTTCCCACAGTTTCATAGTGTGGCTTAGGAGTTTGATACCCCTATAGTTCCCACATGCCTGTGCATCGCCCTTTTTCTTGAACAAAGGGATAATTGTGCTAATCCTCCACTCCTCCGGCATCTTACTAGATCTCAGGATAACATTAAAGAGATTAGTAAGCCATTGAATGCCCTTCTCTCCTAAGCTCCTCCACACCTCAATCGGGATATCATCTGGTCCCACTGCCTTAAATCTCTTCATCTTTTTGAGGGCTTCACTTACTTCACCCTTGGTTATGTCACCAAATGACCTACAAACCCGTGTTCTTTGTGTGTCCGAAGTCTGCCGACGTTCCTGTGTAGGACCCCTTGACATATTTAGTAATTGGGAGAAATACTGATGCCATCTTAGTTTGATGTCCTCTTGTCTAATGAGAACCCGTCCACCCTCATCTTTGATATACTTTACTGCCCCCAAGTCCTCCCTCTGCCTAGATCTGGCTTTAGCCAACTTGTAAATATATTTCTCCCCCTCCGCGGTATCAAGCTTTTGGTAGAAGGCTTCAAAGGCATGACTCTTTGCCTTTGCGACTGCTTTCTTCGCCTCCCGCTTCGCTTCTTTGTATGACTCTTTCATTTGTGCCCAAACTTACTCCTCCGTACAGGCAATAAGCTCCTTGAATCTCTTGTTTTTGTTCTTTATCTTCTCTTGCACCTCCTTGTTCCACCACCACGATTCCCTGTACTCCCTTTCCTCTCCTATCGACACCCCTAGCGTCTCCTTCGCCACCATACGAATGGTTGTCGCCATAGATTCCCACATTTGATTTGCATTGCCTGAGATATTGGGGTAGCCTAACGTCAGGATCTTGTTTGATAGAGTTGCGATTTTATCCCCTTTTAGACCACCCCACATGATCGTTTCCTTGCCCTTAGACTTCGTCTCGACAATCTTCCTCCTCATGCGGAAATCCAGTACTAATAACCTATGTTGGGTTGGCATCCGAGTGCCAAGCACAACCTTACAGTCCAAGCACGAGCTCCGACTGCTCCTACGTACTAAAAAGTAGTCTATCTGGGTAGCAAGCCCACCACTCTTGTACGTTATCAAGTGCTCATCCTTCTTTCTGAAGATTGAGTTTGTTATCATTAGATCCTTGGCAAACGCGAACTCAAGAAGGTTCTGTCCACTCTCAATCCTTACACCGTAACAAAAACCGCCATGAACAGAGTTATAGTTAACAGCCTCCTTCCCTATGTGACCGTTGAAGTCGCCTCCTATAAAAATCTTTTCATCGATAGGGATAGTTTCCAAAAGATCACCCAAATTATCCCAAAACTCACGTTTCACTTGCTCTTCAAGCCCAACTTGCGGTCCATACGCACTAATGATCGAGACGACCTCTTCCCCCACCACAATTCTAACAAACATCATCCTTTCATTGCACCTCCTTACTTCTACTACTTGCTTTAAGATCTCATTAGCTACGAGAATACCGACTCCACTACGTGTCCCATCCAAACCGGTATACCAAAGTTTGTATCCCTTCAAAACACATGCCTTTTGCCCCTTCCACCTGGTCTCCTGAACACAAGCCACCAGAATCTTATATTTAGAGAGTTCAGTGGCCAACTCCGACGATTTAGCTTGAAGGGTGCCTATGTTCCATGTTGAAACAAACACAGTTGTTTCAGAACTAGGCACAGAAGAGTCAAGCAGCATAAATGATACTTCACAAAACAGTCTTAACCTTATAGCTGCACTCAATCATGAAGCAAGGGAAAACTCTCCAATTAACACCCATCAGGACCCAAGAGCAAGTCAAAGCACTCATCAAAACAGCCCAGCCTTAGGAAACATGGCTCAAGACAACAATAGCCACAACACAAGCAACCCTCCAAACCAGTCAGGATTTTGGGAAGAAACTTGTGCACCAAATCCTATGGGGTACAGAGGAAGGGAAGAAAGGACCAGGAATGGGCTGAAGGGAGAGTCTAATCACTATGAAAGTGCAAAAGAGAGGCCCAAGCACCCAGGAATCCAAGATAAAGCCTCAACAGACATCATTGACACTGGAGACAGAACATCTGAAATATCTGCCTACCAGCTAACCTTGAGCAGAGGACTGTGGATGGACCTGGGCTCCAATGAGTCAAAGGAGGGTAATTCTGTAATCTTGGCACATGGACCTAGAAGTCAAGGTCCAAGGATTTCCCTGGTTATACACCAGAGTCTCTAAAAAGGCAGTGCAAGGAGACCTGCCAGACAGTTCCTTAGGAAATCAGAACTTAGAATAATTTTTGTATCTTAGTGTTTGTTTAGTTCTTTTAAAAGGGATGGTGCAAGGCACGTGAGGCATCCCCCTTTTGTTTTCTTAAGTTGCTTAAGGCCTACATATATGAAGGCTTAGCATTGTACAAGACTCATTATTCATTTTCTTAATACAAACATCAAGAGGTAATTCAGAAAATATTCTGTTTTTGCTTTTGAAGATTGTGTGTGTGCACATCTTCAACCTGATTTCAAGAGTTAGGAAGTTGTGGAACAATTCCTAAATCTTGAATCACATCTGACCAAGGGGAGGAAACCTTGAATCAGATATTGGTGAGGAGTTTGGGAGCAGGAACCAAATTCTCAACCAAACAATCATCAGAAAACCAAGAACTCAGTTCTTGGCCTTATTCTGACCAGACAGCCACCTTGGATTGAAGTTGTAGGCCTTCTCAATATCCTACAAGGCCAATTGAAGACATTGACATCATCTGTGCTAGCCCAAGATTCCTTCATTGCCTTAGATTTGCATCAAATTTGTATCAGAGCTGTGTCACGAAGAGGGCAAGGTAGCAACTGACACAGAGATTCAAGAAAATAGAAGATCTGTTTTGCAAATCTGAATTTGGACTAGCATTCAAAAGTGGGTTCAAGATCAGCAAGGAGTCATCATTGTCATCACTTCTGGAACAACAGGGAGTGACTTATCTTAAATTTACCTTTGCTTTGAATATTGCATTTTTTTTCACATATTTCAGAAACACTTACATTCCATTTTAGCCTATTAGTGCATACTGAGATTTTGTCTGCATTCTTGAATTGCATAATTGTGTTTGTGTGTTGAATCTTTTATCATGGAGGATATGGGGGAAAGATTCCTAGCCTTAGAAGAAGTGGTTCACAGACTTGCACAAAATTTTGAGAATCTTGGAATATTTCAGAACAATGACTCTCCTACACCCATGCCAAACCCCAGGACTCAGGAGGATAAGTCCTTGAGGATAGATATACCTGACTTTGATGGGTTGTCATATGACCCTGCTGCATACTTAGAATGGGAGGGTAGGCTGGAACAATATTTTGAGTACCAAGAAACCCCAGCTGACAGAAAATTCAAAATAGCTAAAGTTAAGATGACCAAGATAGCCTCTACATGGTTGGAGGGTTTTCAAAGACAGAGAATAAGGGAAGGGAGACCTAGAGTGGATTCTTGGAACTTAAGAAACACCTTAGGAAAAAGTATGTCCCTTCAACATATAGACAACAACTATATGTTCAGTTAAGTGCTCTTACCCAAGGGTCAAAGGCTGTTCAGGAATACATGCAAGAATGGGAGAGACTATCTGTTTTATGCAATGTGGATGTGAGTGAAGAGTTACATGTGGGAAAATTCATTGCTGGTTTTAGGGAAGAAATTAGGAGAAAACTATCTGTCATACCTGACCTTACTATCCATTCAGCAGGGATGAGGGCTATTGAAGTTGAAAAGAACATTACTAGCAAGAAGGCTACATTCACCCCTGGTTTCAACAGAACTAACAGAACCTACAATCCTAGGAGCACCAATCCTTTGACTGCCCCTAAGAAGACCAATTCTAGTATCTCTCAGAAGGAGACCACATTAAGACCTAGTGTACCTATAAAGGACCCTAAGGACATAGTGTGTTTCAAATGCAATGGTAGAGGGCACATGAAGTCCAATTGTCCTAATGCTAGAGCCTTTACCATGGCAGAATGGAATGAGATTAGACAGGACACTAGGACTAAGGTGATTTTGGTTTTAAAAAATGGAAAAGAAGAAGAGGTATGGCCACACACTAATGAGACTGACCCTGATGGCACTTATGCCATAGGAGAAGATGGATCTTTACAACCCCTTGAGGGAGAGAGTAGTGAACCTGAGGAAGATGAATCAGAACAGCTGCTGCCTGAACATGAACACTTTAGTTTTGTGTCTAGGAGGAGTTTTCACTCAACACCTAGGGCTAAAAAGTCAGATCAGAGAGAGAACATCTTTCAAACTAAATGCAAGATTCAGGGGAAGATCTGTGATTTGATCATTGATGGTGGTAGTGAATCTAATTGTGTTAGTCAAAGCTTGGTCACCCAATTAGACCTGATAACTCAGCCCCACCCTCATCCATACAAAATGAAATGGTTGGATGATAAGGCTAGTTGAACAGTTAGCAAGCAATGCCTAGTGACTCTCACTTTAGGTACCTACACTGATCAAGTTTTGTGTGATGTCTTGGAGATGAATGCCTGTCACCTATTACTAGGTAGGCCATGGCAGTATGATAGAAGGACTGTACATGATGGTTATAGCAATACCTATACCTTGAAACATGAAGGTAAGAAGAAGGAGTTGATTCCCTTACCACCTAGCAAAGCTATACCACCAAAGGAAGGTAGGAAGCAAGTACATTTTATGACTAGAAGGGAATGTGTTAAGGAAGTAAAGAGAGCTAAGACAGTGTATGCTTTGTTCACTAAGGAGGTCAATGTACCTAGTAACCATACCAACTAAGATGAAGCCTTTACTGGATCAATATGCAGATGTCTTTCCTGATGATTTACCCCCTGGATTGCCTCCCATTAGGGGTATTGAACACCAAATAGACTTACTACCAGGAGCTAGTTTGCCTAATAAACCTACCTACAGAACTAATCCATTTGAGACTAAAGAATTGCAAAGACAGGTTGAAGAGCTAATGCAAAGGGGGTATGTTAGGGAAAGTCTGAGTCCTTGTGCTGTTCCTACACTCCTTGTCCCAAAAAAAGATGGCACATGGAGGATGTGCATAGACAGTAGGAGTGTGAACAACATTACTGTGAAGTATAGGTTCCCTATTCCTAGGATAGATGACCTACTTGATGAATTGGTTGGTTCTCATTGGTTTAGCAAAGTAGACTTGAGAAGTGGGTACCATCAAATTAGGATGAAAGAAGGAGATGAGTGGAAAACTGCTTTTAAAACTAAATATGGTTTGTATGAATGGCTTGTTATGCCTTTTGGCTTGACAGGTGCCCCTAGTACATTCATGAGACTCATGAATGAAATCCTAAGACCCTTCTTAGGCAAGTTTGTGGTTGTTTACTTAGATGATATTCTGATCTATAGTCAAACCCTACCAGACCACCTAGAACACTTGAGACAGCTTTTTGAGGTCCTAAGGAAGCAAAAATTATATGGTAAGCTAGAAAAGTGCAGTTTCCTTCTACCTGAGGTGAGCTTTTTAGGTTACATTATAGGAAAAGATGGCATCAAGGTGGATCCAAGCGAAGTTAAAGCCATATATGATTGGCCTATACCTACCACTTTAACTCATGTTAGGTCCTTCCATGGTTTAGCTTCCTTCTATAGGAGGTTTATTAGGGACTTTAGCACCATTATGGCTCCCATCACAGACTGCACAAAAAAGGGTAGGTTTGAATGGACACCAGCTGCCCAAAAAGCCTTTGAAACACTTAAGGAACTAATGTGCAAGGCACGTGTTTTGAAACTCCCTGATTTTACTAAGCCATTTGAAGTTGAATGTGATGCTTCTGGATTAGGCATAGGAGCAGTTTTGGTTCAGGAGGGTAGACCTGTGGCTTTCTTCAGTGAAAAATTCAATGCTAGCAGACTCAATTACTCCACCTATGATAAGGAGTTTTATGCCATTATTAGAGCCTTGGAGCATTGGTCCCATTACCTTAGAATCCAACCATTTGTGCTCTACACAGACCATGAATCCTTGAAACATATCAATGGACAACACAAGCTACATGGCAAGCATGCTAGGTGGGTAGAATTTATGCAGACTTTTGACTTTGTAGCTAAGTACAAGGCTGGAAAGACTAATGTGATTGCAGATGCACTCAGCAGGAAGTATAGCCTTATAGGTATTCTGAACTCTAGGGTGTTAGGATTTGAGATCATCAAGGAGCAATATCCACAGTGTCCTGACTTTGCAGAGGTCTACCAAGCCTGTTTAGACAAACCACAGGGTCTCTTTAGTATACAGCAAGGGTTTTTGTTCAAAAGTAATAGATTGTGTATACCTAAACATCCCTTAAGAACTTTACTAGTACAGGAGGTGCATGAAGGGGGGTTTAGCAGGACATTTTGGCATTCAAAAAACCCTTGACATGCTTGCACAACACTTCTACTGGCCAAAAATGTTAGGCACAGTTGGTAAACACATACTAAGATGTGAAGTCTGCCTTAAAGCTAAGGTCACTTTCCACAAAGGTGAGTATCTACCCCTTCCTATGGCTCACAAGCCTTGGGAACATATAAGCATGGATTTTATGATGGCTTTACCAAGGACAAAGAGGGGAAAGGATTCAATCATGGTAGTGGTTGACAGATTCTCTAAGATGGCACATTTTATTGCCTGCACTAAGGTAGATGATGCTCAACATATAGCTAGGTTGTTCTTCACTGAGATAGTTAGGCTTCATGGCATACCTCAGACCATAGTCTCTGACAGAGATAGTAAGTTTTTGAGTCATTTCTGGACCACATTGTGGAAAACCTTGGGCACAAAACTTCTGTTTAGCACAGCCTATCATCCTCAGACAGATGGTCAAACAGAAGTCACCAACAGGACTTTAGGGACTTTGTTGAGGGTGTTGATAAGGAAGAATGTCAGGGAATGGGATTTGAAGCTCAGTCATGCTGAGTTTGCTTATAATAGAAGTCCAAGTCTTGCCACTAAACATTCTCCTTTTGAATGTGTGTATGGCACCAATCCATCTGTACCTTTATCACTAATTTCTGTGCCTTGTATTGACAGCAAGCAAAAGGAAGCAATAGACATGGTCAAAAAGATGGAAGCACTACATCACAAAATTCATGACATTCTTGAAGCCACCAATCAGAAGTACAAGAGCAAAGCAGACAGACATTTAAGGCACAAGGAACCTATCAAGCCAGGAGACTTAGTATGGATCTATTTGAGAAAGGAAAGGTTCCCTCAGCTGAGGAAAAACAAACTCATGCCAAGGGCAATTGGCCCTTTTCCAGTGTTGCAACAATGTGGAACTAATGCTTTCAAGATTCAATTGCCCCTAGAATACAATATCTCCAACACATTCAATATAGGAGATCTGACTTTGCATAAACCTGAACAAGAATTGGGGTCAATTCTTTCCCAAGAAGGGGAGAATGAAACAAACACAGTTGTTTCAGAACTAGGCATAGAAGAGTCAAGCAGCATAAATGATACTTCACAAAACAGTCTTAACCTTATAGCTGCACTCAATCATGAAGCAAGGGAAAACTCTCCAATTAACACCCATCAGGACCCAAGAGCAAGTCAAAGCACTCATCAAAACAGCCCAGCCTTAGGAAACATGGCTCAAGACAACAATAGCCACAACAAAAGCAACCCTCCAAACCAGTCAGGATTTTGGGAAGAAACTTGTGCACCAAATCCTATGGGGTACAGAGGAAGGGAAGAAAGGACCAGGAATGGGCTGAAGGGAGAGTCTAATCACTATGAAAGTGCAAAAGAGAGGCCCAAGCACCCAGGAATCCAAGATAAAGCCTCAACAGACATCATTGACACTAGAGACAGAACATCTGAAATATCTGCCTACCAGCTAACCTTGAGCAGAGGACTGTGGATGGACCTGGGCTCCAATGAGTCAAAGGAGGGTAATTCTGTAATCTTGGCACATGGACCTAGAAGTCAAGGTCCAAGGATTTCCCTGGTTATACACCAGAGTCTCTAAAAAGGCAGTGCAAGGAGACCTGCCAGACAGTTCCTTAGGAAATCAGAACTTAGAATAATTTTTGTATCTTAGTGTTTGTTTAGTTCTTTTAAAAGGGATGGTGCAAGGCACGTGAGGCCTCCCCCTTTTGTTTTCTTAAGTTGCTTAAGGCCTACATATATGAAGGCTTAGCATTGTACAAGACTCATTATTCATTTTCTTAATACAAACATCAAGAGGTAATTCAGAAAATATTCTGTTTTTGCTTTTGAAGATTGTGTGTGTGCACATCTTCAACCTGATTTCAAGAGTTAGGAAGTTGTGGAACAATTCCTAAATCTTGAATCACATCTGACCAAGGGGAGGAAACCTTGAATCAGATATTGGTGAGGAGTTTGGGAGCAGGAACCAAATTCTCAACCAAACAATCATCAGAAAACCAAGAACTCAGTTCTTGGCCTTATTCTGACCAGACAGCCACCTTGGATTGAAGTTGTAGGCCTTCTCAATATCCTACAAGGCCAATTGAAGACATTGACATCATCTGTGCTAGCCCAAGATTCCTTCATTGCCTTAGATTTGCATCAAATTTGTATCAGAGCTATGTCACGAAGAGGGCAAGGTAGCAACTGACACAGAGATTCAAGAAAATAGAAGATCTGTTTTGCAAATCTGAATTTGGACTAGCATTCAAAAGTGGGTTCAAGATCAGCAAGGAGTCATCATTGTCATCACTTCTGGAACAACAGGGAGTGACTTATCTTAAATTTACCTTTGCTTTGAATATTGCATTTTTTTTTCACATATTTCAGAAACACTTACATTCCATTTTAGCCTATTAGTGCATACTGAGATTTTGTCTGCATTCTTGAATTGCATAATTGTGTTTGTGTGTTGAATCTTTTATCATGGAGGATATGGGGGAAAGATTCCTAGCCTTAGAAGAAGTGGTTCACAGACTTGCACAAAATTTTGAGAATCTTGGAATATTTCAGAACAATGACTCTCCTACACCCATGCCAAACCCCAGGACTCAGGAGGATAAGTCCTTGAGGATAGATATACCTGACTTTGATGGGTTGTCATATGACCCTGCTGCATACTTAGAATGGGAGGGTAGGCTGGAACAATATTTTGAGTACCAAGAAACCCCAGCTGACAGAAAATTCAAAATAGCTAAAGTTAAGATGACCAAGATAGCCTCTACATGGTTGGAGGGTTTTCAAAGACAGAGAATAAGGGAAGGGAGACCTAGAGTGGATTCTTGGAACTTAAGAAACACCTTAGGAAAAAGTATGTCCCTTCAACATATAGACAACAACTATATGTTCAGTTAAGTGCTCTTACCCAAGGGTCAAAGGCTGTTCAGGAATACATGCAAGAATGGGAGAGACTATCTGTTTTATGCAATGTGGATGTGAGTGAAGAGTTACATGTGGGAAAATTCATTGCTGGTTTTAGGGAAGAAATTAGGAGAAAACTATCTGTCATACCTGACCTTACTATCCATTCAGCAGGGATGAGGGCTATTGAAGTTGAAAAGAACATTACTAGCAAGAAGGCTACATTCACCCCTGGTTTCAACAGAACTAACAGAACCTACAATCCTAGGAGCACCAATCCTTTGACTGCCCCTAAGAAGACCAATTCTAGTATCTCTCAGAAGGAGACCACATTAAGACCTAGTGTACCTATAAAGGACCCTAAGGACATAGTGTGTTTCAAATGCAATGGTAGAGGGCACATGAAGTCCAATTGTCCTAATGCTAGAGCCTTTACCATGGCAGAATGGAATGAGATTAGACAGGACACTAGGACTAAGGTGATTTTGGTTTTAAAAAATGGAAAAGAAGAAGAGGTATGGCCACACACTAATGAGACTGACCCTGATGGCACTTATGCCATAGGAGAAGATGGATCTTTACAACCCCTTGAGGGAGAGAGTAGTGAACCTGAGGAAGATGAATCAGAACAGCTGCTGCCTGAACATGAACACTTTAGTTTTGTGTCTAGGAGGAGTTTTCACTCAACACCTAGGGCTAAAAAGTCAGATCAGAGAGAGAACATCTTTCAAACTAAATGCAAGATTCAGGGGAAGATCTGTGATTTGATCATTGATGGTGGTAGTGAATCTAATTGTGTTAGTCAAAGCTTGGTCACCCAATTAGACCTGATAACTCAGCCCCACCCTCATCCATACAAAATGAAATGGTTGGATGATAAGGCTAGTTGAACAGTTAGCAAGCAATGCCTAGTGACTCTCACTTTAGGTACCTACACTGATCAAGTTTTGTGTGATGTCTTGGAGATGAATGCCTTTCACCTATTACTAGGTAGGCCATGGCAGTATGATAGAAGGACTGTACATGATGGTTATAGCAATACCTATACCTTGAAACATGAAGGTAAGAAGAAGGAGTTGATTCCCTTACCACCTAGCAAAGCTATACCACCAAAGGAAGGTAGGAAGCAAGTACATTTTATGACTAGAAGGGAATGTGTTAAGGAAGTAAAGAGAGCTAAGACAGTGTATGCTTTGTTCACTAAGGAGGTCAATGTCCTAGTAACCATACCAACTAAGATGAAGCCTTTACTGGATCAATATGCAGATGTCTTTCCTGATGATTTACCCCCTGGATTGCCTCCCATTAGGGGTATTGAACACCAAATAGACTTACTACCAGGAGCTAGTTTGCCTAATAAACCTACCTACAGAACTAATCCATTTGAGACTAAAGAATTGCAAAGACAGGTTGAAGAGCTAATGCAAAGGGGGTATGTTAGGGAAAGTCTGAGTCCTTGTGCTGTTCCTACACTCTTTGTCCCAAAAAAAGATGGCACATGGAGGATGTGCATAGACAGTAGGAGTGTGAACAACATTACTGTGAAGTATAGGTTCCCTATTCCTAGGATAGATGACCTACTTGATGAATTGGTTGGTTCTCATTGGTTTAGCAAAGTAGACTTGAGAAGTGGGTACCATCAAATTAGGATGAAAGAAGGAGATGAGTGGAAAACTGCTTTTAAAACTAAATATGGTTTGTATGAATGGCTTGTTATGCCTTTTGGCTTGACAGGTGCCCCTAGTACATTCATGAGACTCATGAATGAAATCCTAAGACCCTTCTTAGGCAAGTTTGTGGTTGTTTACTTAGATGATATTCTGATCTATAGTCAAACCCTACCAGACCACCTAGAACACTTGAGACAGCTTTTTGAGGTCCTAAGGAAGCAAAAATTATATGGTAAGCTAGAAAAGTGCAGTTTCCTTCTACCTGAGGTGAGCTTTTTAGGTTACATTATAGGAAAAGATGGCATCAAGGTGGATCCAAGCGAAGTTAAAGCCATATATGATTGGCCTATACCTACCACTTTAACTCATGTTAGGTCCTTCCATGGTTTAGCTTCCTTCTATAGGAGGTTTATTAGGGACTTTAGCACCATTATGGCTCCCATCACAGACTGCACAAAAAAGGGTAGGTTTGAATGGACACCAGCTGCCCAAAAAGCCTTTGAAACACTTAAGGAACTAATGTGCAAGGCACGTGTTTTGAAACTCCCTGATTTTACTAAGCCATTTGAAGTTGAATGTGATGCTTCTGGATTAGGCATAGGAGCAGTTTTGGTTCAGGAGGGTAGACCTGTGGCTTTCTTCAGTGAAAAATTCAATGCTAGCAGACTCAATTACTCCACCTATGATAAGGAGTTTTATGCCATTATTAGAGCCTTGGAGCATTGGTCCCATTACCTTAGAATCCAACCATTTGTGCTCTACACAGACCATGAATCCTTGAAACATATCAATGGACAACACAAGCTACATGGCAAGCATGCTAGGTGGGTAGAATTTATGCAGACTTTTGACTTTGTAGCTAAGTACAAGGCTGGAAAGACTAATGTGATTGCAGATGCACTCAGCAGGAAGTATAGCCTTATAGGTATTCTGAACTCTAGGGTGTTAGGATTTGAGATCATCAAGGAGCAATATCCACAGTGTCCTGACTTTGCAGAGGTCTACCAAGCCTGTTTAGACAAACCACAGGGTCTCTTTAGTATACAGCAAGGGTTTTTGTTCAAAAGTAATAGATTGTGTATACCTAAACATCCCTTAAGAACTTTACTAGTACAGGAGGTGCATGAAGGGGGGTTTAGCAGGACATTTTGGCATTCAAAAAACCCTTGACATGCTTGCACAACACTTCTACTGGCCAAAAATGTTAGGCACAGTTGGTAAACACATACTAAGATGTGAAGTCTGCCTTAAAGCTAAGGTCACTTTCCACAAAGGTGAGTATCTACCCCTTCCTATGGCTCACAAGCCTTGGGAACATATAAGCATGGATTTTATGATGGCTTTACCAAGGACAAAGAGGGGAAAGGATTCAATCATGGTAGTGGTTGACAGATTCTCTAAGATGGCACATTTTATTGCCTGCACTAAGGTAGATGATGCTCAACATATAGCTAGGTTGTTCTTCACTGAGATAGTTAGGCTTCATGGCATACCTCAGACCATAGTCTCTGACAGAGATAGTAAGTTTTTGAGTCATTTCTGGACCACATTGTGGAAAACCTTGGGCACAAAACTTCTGTTTAGCACAGCCTATCATCCTCAGACAGATGGTCAAACAGAAGTCACCAACAGGACTTTAGGGACTTTGTTGAGGGTGTTGATAAGGAAGAATGTCAGGGAATGGGATTTGAAGCTCAGTCATGCTGAGTTTGCTTATAATAGAAGTCCAAGTCTTGCCACTAAACATTCTCCTTTTGAATGTGTGTATGGCACCAATCCATCTGTACCTTTATCACTAATTTCTGTGCCTTGTATTGACAGCAAGCAAAAGGAAGCAATAGACATGGTCAAAAAGATGGAAGCACTACATCACAAAATTCATGACATTCTTGAAGCCACCAATCAGAAGTACAAGAGCAAAGCAGACAGACATTTAAGGCACAAGGAACCTATCAAGCCAGGAGACTTAGTATGGATCTATTTGAGAAAGGAAAGGTTCCCTCAGCTGAGGAAAAACAAACTCATGCCAAGGGCAATTGGCCCTTTTCCAGTGTTGCAACAATGTGGAACTAATGCTTTCAAGATTCAATTGCCCCTAGAATACAATATCTCCAACACATTCAATATAGGAGATCTGACTTTGCATAAACCTGAACAAGAATTGGGGTCAATTCTTTCCCAAGAAGGGGAGAATGAAACAAACACAGTTGTTTCAGAACTAGGCATAGAAGAGTCAAGCAGCATAAATGATACTTCACAAAACAGTCTTAACCTTATAGCTGCACTCAATCATGAAGCAAGGGAAAACTCTCCGATTAACACCCATCAGGACCCAAGAGCAAGTCAAAGCACTCATCAAAACAGCCCAGCCTTAGGAAATATGGCTCAAGACAACAATAGCCACAACACAAGCAACCCTCCAAACCAGTCAGGATTTTGGGAAGAAACTTGTGCACCAAATCCTATGGGGTACAGAGGAAGGGAAGAAAGGACCAGGAATGGGCTGAAGGGAGAGTCTAATCACTATGAAAGTGCAAAAGAGAGG
Source organism: Amaranthus palmeri (assembly GCA_019776075.1). Classification (NCBI taxonomy): domain Eukaryota; kingdom Viridiplantae; phylum Streptophyta; class Magnoliopsida; order Caryophyllales; family Amaranthaceae; genus Amaranthus; species Amaranthus palmeri. Next base: position 5,492 of record JAAKBH010000233.1, on the reverse strand, counting down.
CCCAAGCACCCAGGAATCCAAGATAAAGCCTCAACAGACATCATTGACACTGGAGACAGAACATCTGAAATATCTGCCTACCAGCTAACCTTGAGCAGAGGACTGTGGATGGACCTGGGCTCCAATGAGTCAAAGGAGGGTAATTCTGTAATCTTGGCACATGGACCTAGAAGTCAAGGTCCAAGGATTTCCCTGGTTATACACCAGAGTCTCTAAAAAGGCAGTGCAAGGAGACCTGCCAGACAGTTCCTTAGGAAATCAGAACTTAGAATAATTTTTGTATCTTAGTGTTTGTTTAGTTCTTTTAAAAGGGATGGTGCAAGGCACGTGAGGCATCCCCCTTTTGTTTTCTTAAGTTGCTTAAGGCCTACATATATGAAGGCTTAGCATTGTACAAGACTCATTATTCATTTTCTTAATACAAACATCAAGAGGTAATTCAGAAAATATTCTGTTTTTGCTTTTGAAGATTGTGTGTGTGCACATCTTCAACCTGATTTCAAGAGTTAGGAAGTTGTGGAACAATTCCTAAATCTTGAATCACATCTGACCAAGGGGAGGAAACCTTGAATCAGATATTGGTGAGGAGTTTGGGAGCAGGAACCAAATTCTCAACCAAACAATCATCAGAAAACCAAGAACTCAGTTCTTGGCCTTATTCTGACCAGACAGCCACCTTGGATTGAAGTTGTAGGCCTTCTCAATATCCTACAAGGCCAATTGAAGACATTGACATCATCTGTGCTAGCCCAAGATTCCTTCATTGCCTTAGATTTGCATCAAATTTGTATCAGAGCTGTGTCACGAAGAGGGCAAGGTAGCAACTGACACAGAGATTCAAGAAAATAGAAGATCTGTTTTGCAAATCTGAATTTGGACTAGCATTCAAAAGTGGGTTCAAGATCAGCAAGGAGTCATCATTGTCATCACTTCTGGAACAACAGGGAGTGACTTATCTTAAATTTACCTTTGCTTTGAATATTGCATTTTTTTTTCACATATTTCAGAAACACTTACATTCCATTTTAGCCTATTAGTGCATACTGAGATTTTGTCTGCATTCTTGAATTGCATAATTGTGTTTGTGTGTTGAATCTTTTATCATGGAGGATATGGGGGAAAGATTCCTAGCCTTAGAAGAAGTGGTTCACAGACTTGCACAAAATTTTGAGAATCTTGGAATATTTCAGAACAATGACTCTCCTACACCCATGCCAAACCCCAGGACTCAGGAGGATAAGTCCTTGAGGATAGATATACCTGACTTTGATGGGTTGTCATATGACCCTGCTGCATACTTAGAATGGGAGGGTAGGCAGCCGAAGCACAAAAAGAACAAGCAAGCCAAGACAAAAGCCAAAGAAATACACACCAAAACCAAAGAGGCTATCCAAAAGATATAATACAAACCAATCACGTCAAAAAGTTAAAGGAGGACAAAAACGGAAAGAAATTTAAACAGCAACAATAATAAAACAGGACAAAAGAGAAATAAGTGAAAAACGAGAATGAAAAACCCACAGAATGAATCTTCTACGAAAATGAAAAAGATTGAAAAATCAAATGAAAATCCAGGAATCTTCAATCAAAACGAAAATAATTTAAAAAGAAAATGAAAACAGAGAAATGATGGAAAAACGAACACAAAAACGATAATAATTGAAAAACGCAAATGAAAACCCAGGAATCTAACTCCGCGAAACCCTAAAAAACCATCAATTTGAGAAAAGGAACAAAAATACTGCAGAAACTCTCGTAAATTTAGATCCAAATGATACAGGCCACGAAGCGTTCTTGCGATTTGTTGTATGTCAATCGCAGCAGCAGCGTTCTTTCTCTCGTGATCCACTCCTATCTCGCTTTCTATCGTGTTCTCAGCAGCGTTCTTCAATTATTTCTCGCTTTCGATTTGTTCGCAGAAAATCTCATGTTCTCGCTTTCCATTTGCTGGAGTCCCCAATTTATTTATCGATATTGATTTAATGTTGTATGCGCAACACCAAAAATGGGACTAGACATGATATAGGCTGGCTATGTCTAAACACAACCAGCTATAAACACACGTTTTTTTTTGAAATTGTTGTTCGAAATTAGACTAAGAAAATTCTGTATTGTTTTTGTTATTTTTTTTTTTGTGAGTTTTTGTAGCAAGGGAATTAAAAGATATGTTGAAGAAAATCAACTTGAAAATGGCTGAACCAAAGTACTAACTTGATACAGAAAATCACCACAAGTTAATTCAATGGGCTCCTAAGAACACATTCAATCTTAAGCCAAAAGATTAAAAAGCATAGGAACTTCAAGTACTCAAACTAATCCAAGTTAAAGTAATTGCAAAGAAAAGAACAAAGAAAATTGCTCAAAAGTAATTTGTATTAATGAAAATCGAATGCTGAACCAGCAAGTTACAAAGCTTATTTATACTAAAACTAATTAGCAATAAGAAGAAGATACAATTCTGAAATAATACTAACGGCTATATGGCTAGAATAAAAAAGATTTCCTTGAATTATTTGGGCTGAAATTCTCCTTGAATAGCTAGCATATCCTTTAAAATATATTGCAATATTCTGGGCAGAAATATTGCACTCCAACGGCTCCAAAGTGTATTGAGTAATATTTGGGCTGAATAATCTTCAAATGGCTCCAAGAGATTCTAAGCATTATTTGTGTAATATTTGGGCTGAATATTTGCAACGGCTCCCAAGCATATTGCAATTATCTTCAAATGACTCCAAAATATCTTAAGCAATATTAGGCTGATTTGCAACGGCTCTAAGCTGATTTGCATTATCTTCAAATGATCTTTTTAGAACATTACTTGGCTGGTTGTTCGTTGGCTTGGCTTGGAACTTTTGAGCAAAAATTAAATACTAGACTCAAAAAAAAGAAAAGTACAACTCGACTAACTAAACATAAGAAATGATTAAGCTTGATCCTAAACCTGGCTTAATCATTCTAAGACTTTAAAATAAAATTTAAAAAAAATGAAAAATAAATACTAAGTTAAACGACACAAAATTGCTGGAAAATAAAGACTAAAAAAAAACAACACAAACAATAGACTTAGTTTGACGACTCAAAATTGCTGGAAAATAATAAAGACTAAAAATGACTCAAACAAGAGACTTAGTTTGAAACTACAAAATTAAATGATGATTTGTCATTTGGACCTTGTATTTGAGCATTGGCCAATTGATGTATCATGATGTTAATTTGGGCTTGCACATGAGAACTAGATGTAGGCGATCCTACATCAAGACACAACCCCGCAGACACCACCGTACTGCTAAACGACGCTCCTTAAACCTATGAAATTAGGGCCCTAAATTGCAGATTTACGTAGAGGATCTTGAGAGTAGTAATCAATTATCCCCCGCAAAATCCTAATTTGTGACGAAGGGTTTTTTCTCTCTCTTTTTGAGGGAGAATTAGCGAAGATCAGGAAAACTAGATTTCCAACAAACCAAATATTACAATTATATATATACTAAAATAACTAATAATATATTAATAATTCACTAATACGAGTAATAATATATATACTAATACAACTAATAATATAATAATACACTAATACGATTAAGAATATACTTTAAAATAAACTAATAATAGACTAATGTAAGTAATAATACACTAACACGAGTAATATTATACTCATACAACTAATTATAATAAAAATACAACTAATAATACACTAATAAAAATAATACTATATAACGATACGATAAATAATGCACCAATACAATATGACTAATAATTATATACTAATAAAGCTAATAATATTACACAACCACTTTGAGACATCTTTATGAATGAACGGAATTAAGGCTAGGAGCGTAGCCTTGGCTCTGGTACCAAGATGATATAGGTTGGCTATGTCTAAACACAACCAGCTATAAACACACATTTTTTTTTGAAATTGCTGTTCGAAATTAGACTAAGAAAATTCTGTATTGTTTTTGTTATTATTTTTTTTTGTGAGTTTTTGTAGCAAGGGAATTAAAAGATATGTTGAAGAAAATCAACTTGAAAATGGCTGATACTAACTTGATACAGAAAATCACCACAAGTTAATTCAATGGGCTCCTAAGAACACATTCAATCTTAAGCCAAAAGATTAAAAAGCATAGGAACTTCAAGTACTCAAACTAATCCAAGTTAAAGTAATTGCAAAGAAAAGAACAAAGAAAATTGCTCAAAAGTAATTTGTATTAATGAAAATCGAATGCTGAACCAGCAAGTTACAAAGCTTATTTATACTAAAACTAATTAGCAATAAGAAGAAGATACAATTCTGAAATAATACTAACGGCTATATGGCTAGAATAAAAAAGATTTCCTTGAATTATTTGGGCTGAAATTCTCCTTGAATAGCTAGCATATCCTTTAAAATATATTGCAATATTCTGGGCAGAAATATTGCACTCCAACGGCTCCAAAGTGTATTGAGTAATATTTGGGCTGAATAATCTTCAAATGGCTGCAAGAGATTCTAAGCATTATTTGTGTAATATTTGGGCTGAATATTTGCAACGGCTCCCAAGCATATTGCAATTATCTTCAAATGACTCCAAAATATCTTAAGCAATATTAGGCTGATTTGCAACGGCTCTAAGCTGATTTGCATTATCTTCAAATGATCTTTTTAGAACATTACTTGGCTGGTTGTTCGTTGGCTTGGCTTGGAACTTTTGAGCAAAAATTAAATACTAGACTCAAAAAAAAGAAAAGTACAACTCGACTAACTAAACATAAGAAATGATTAAGCTTGATCCTAAACCTGGCTTAATCATTCTAAGACTTTAAAATAAAATTTAAAAAAAATGAAAAATAAATACTAAGTTAAACGACACAAAATTGCTGGAAAATAAAGACTAAAAAAAAACAACTCAAACAATAGACTTAGTTTGACGACTCAAAATTGCTGGAAAATAATAAAGACTAAAAATGACTCAAACAAGAGACTTAGTTTGAAACTACAAAATTAAATGATGATTTGTCATTTGGACCTTGTATTTGAGCATTGGCCAATTGATGTATCATGATGTTAATTTGGGCTTGCACATGAGAACTAGATGTAGGCGATCCTACATCAAGACACAACCCCGCAGACACCACCGTACTGCTAAACGACGCTCCTTAAACCTATGAAATTAGGGCCCTAAATTGCAGATTTACGTAGAGGATCTTGAGAGTAGTAATCAATTATCCCCCGCAAAATCCTAATTTGTGACGAAGGGTTTTTTCTCTCTCTTTTTGAGGGAGAATTAGCGAAGATCAGGAAAACTAGATTTCCAACAAACCAAATATTACAATTATATATATACTAAAATAACTAATAATATATTAATAATTCACTAATACGAGTAATAATATATATACTAATACAACTAATAATATAATAATACACTAATACGATTAAGAATATACTTTAAAATAAACTAATAATAGACTAATATAAGTAATAATACACTAACACGAGTAATATT